>PVIH01029440.1:0-13642 GCA_004025045.1 Sigmodon hispidus
GACCAATTTTTCCTGTGATGAATAAGTAGTGACCCTCTTGGTCCCTTTTTATTGCTTTTAGCTTAAAGTCTACTTTGTTAGATATTAGGATTGCAACCCCTGCTTGTTTCTTAGGACCATTTGACTGGAAAATCTTTTCCCAACCCTTTATTATAAGCCTGTGTCTGTCTTTGCAGCTTAGGTGTGTTTCTTGTAGGCAGCAGAAGAATGGCTTCTGTTGTTGTATCCATCTTGTTAGTGTGTGACGTTTTATAGGAGAGTTGAGTCCATTAATATTAAGGGAGATTAGTGACCATTGATTCATATTTCCTGCCATTTTTGGTGGTAAGTTGTTTGTATTTCCTTTCTCTAGGGTATTCTTCTGTGGACTTATTGATTGTTTGTGATTTCATGGATGTGTCTGGGGTCCTTAGGTTATAGTTTTCCCTCTAATACTCTCTGTAGTGCTGGATTGGTAGATAGATATTCTTTCAGTCTGACTTTGTCCTGAAATATCTTGTTTACTCCATCTATGGTGATTGATAATTTTGCAGGGTATACTATTCTAGTTTGGCATCCATGCTGTTTAAGTGTCTGTATAACTTCTGACCAAGCCCTTCTAGCTTTCATCGTTTCCATTGAATATCCAGGTGTTATTCTGATGGGTCTGCCTTTATATGTGAGTTGGCCCTTTTCTTTTGTAGCTCTTAAAATTTTTTCTTTGTTCTGTATGTTTTGTGGCTTGATTATAATGTGGCGTGCTGACTTTTTTTTGGCATTATCTAATTGGTGTTCTGTAAGCTTCTTGTATCTTTATGAGCATTTCCTTCTTTAGGTTAGGAAAGTTTTCTTCAATGATTTTATTGAAAACATTATCTGTGCCTTTGAGCTGGTAGTATTCTTCTCCTTCTTCTATTCCTATTATTCTCAAATTAGGTCTTTTCATGGTGTCCCAGATTTCCTGAACATTTTGAGTTATGGCTTTTTTAGTTTTACTATTTTCTTTGACTGATATATCTATTTGAGCTACTGAGTCTTCTACGTCAGAGATTCTATCTTCCATTTCTTGAACTCTGTTTGTTATGCTTGTATCTGTGGTTCCAGCTTTTTTCTTCAGGTTTTCTATTTCCATCTTTGCTTCATTTTGTGCCTTTTTTATTGCTTTTATTTCAGCTTTTATTTCAGCTTTTATTTCAGCTTTTAGTTCCTGGCATGTTTCTTTCATAGATTTGTTCATCTCTTCCAATTTTTTGTTTGTATTTTCTTCTATTTCTTTAAGGCTTTTTTTTCATATCTTCTTTTAGAGCTTCGATGATCATCAAAAAGGAATTTTGGTGTTGCTTCCTTCTGTTTCCTCTTCATTGCTCAGTTCAAGTCTTGTATTTGTAAGATTGCCACTCTCTTCTGGAGTTACCATGTTGTCCTTTGTATTATTATGTAATTTCTTGCACTGACATTTGCCCATGGCTTCAGTGGTTCATGATTAGATGGGTCCTGGTCAGTTGTGGCACTTGGGTTTGTGTGTCTCCTGTCACCTCTCTGGTCAGTGTTTTATTCTGTCTTTCAGAGACCCCTGCAGTTGTTGGTTCACTCAGTTCGAGGTAGTGTTGGGTCGCTGTGCAAATTCCCTCAGCAGGAGCTGTGTGTGTGGCCAGGGGCAGAGTTCAGCTGCCCCTGCTCCAGAGTGTGCTGGGACTCCGCAGAGAGCACCTGGTCCCGGGAGCAGAACCGAAAGCAATGGGAGCTCAACTCTTCCTCCCAGGCCAGGATACAGGTGCTGAGGCCTGCCGATCCCTCCTCACCTCTGGTCAGGGTCCGAATCTGCCCCTCAGAGACCCCTGCAGTTGGTTCGCTCAGTTCGCTCAGTTCGAGGTCATAGTGGGGAGCCGTGCAGATTTCCTCAGCAGGAGCTGTGGGTGTGGCCAGGGGCAGAGTTCAGCTGCCCCTGCTCCAGAGTGCACTGGGACTCCACCTTGAAATCTTCTTTTGACTAATTTTTCCTGGGATAAATAAGTAATGACTAACTGGGTCCCTTTTAATTGCTGTTAGCTTAAAGTCTACTTTGTTAGATACTAGGATATCAATGCCCACTTGTTTCTTAGTATCATTTATTGTAAAATCTTTTCCCAACCCTTTACCCTATGCCTGTGTTTGTCTTTGCAATTCAGGTGTATTTCTTGTATGCAGCAGAAGGATGACTTCTGTTTTTGTATTCATATGGTTATTGTGTGTCTTTTTATCAGTGAATTGAGTCATTTGATATTAAAGAATATTAGTGAAAACTGATATTTCCTGCTAATTTGGTGGTAGCTTGTATGTATTTCCTTTCTCTGGGCTATTCTTCTGTGGGATTATTGGTTGTTTGTGGTTTTACGGTTGTATCTGGGATTCTTAGGTTGCAGTTTTCTCTCTAATGCCTTCTGGAGGGCCAGATTTTTAGATAAGTATTGTTTCAGTTTGACTTTGTCATGAAATATCTTATTTATTCCATCTATGGTCATTGATAATTTTGCTCGGTGTAGTAGTCTAGATTGGCAGCCATGCTCTTTTAGTGTCTGTATAACTTCTTACCAAGCCCTTCTAGCTTTCATTATTTGCATTGAATAGTCAGATTTTATTCTGATGGCCTGCCTTTATATGTTAGTTGGCCCTATTCTTTTGCATCTCTTAAAATTTTTCCTTTATTCTCTATTTTTGTGGCTGATTTTATGTGGCAAGCACAGTTTTTTGGGAGGATCATATCTATTTGGTGTTCTGTAAGCTTCTAGTATCTTTATAGGCATTTCCTTCTTCAAGTTAGGAAAGATTTCTTCTATGATTTCATTGAATACATTATCTGTGCCTTTGAGCTGGTATTCTTTTCCTTCTTCTATTCCTATTATTCTCAAGTTAGGACTTTCCATGTGTCCTGATTTCCTGAACCTTTTGTGTTATGGCTGTTTTGGTTTTAGTATTTTCTTTGACTGATGAGTCTTATAAATGTGATAGAGAAACAACAGCTTCCCTAAATAAATCTCATTTTACCATCACAACTTAGAAGCTGATATACACATGGTTTCCTCCTTCTACACAAAAAGACTATTAAAGATTAAAGTTAATATCATTTTCACAGATATTATTGTATACATATGGAGTGTCACAATAATAGCTTTAAATCAAGGGTCCTAAGTAAATATTACTGGTTAAGTGGCCAGTTTTGTTTTGAGGGATATCCTATAAGCCCTGTTCTCTCCAAATATAAAGAAGACAATATGTTGTCAGTAAGTATGGTCAACATCTATAAAACTCTTTTCTTGGGAATGATTCTTCCCATGTAACTAATTAATCTTTACACTTTACAGTTACCAAACCTCTCATAATTTTGCCTTCTCTAAGATCCTCTTTTTAGATTATACTTGATAAGAGGTCCTTTTGTTCTGTTTGTGACAGGATGCCATTTGCAAAATGCCCTCCAGATTCTATCAAGCTGTATAAGGCATGTGGACTCCTGTGAATATAGGTCCTATAAACACAAGAAGAAAAATTATGGTTGCTCATCCAGGTGCTGAAGAAGCAACTGGTAAAATGTATTCACTTCCAACCACATATAATTAGGAGCTCTTAACCACTTGCAAATTCAGAGAACTCATGTATTTTGTCTCATGAACACTAAACTGCCAACATAGAAACATATATGTGCCCATAGTAAAAAATGATTTTTAAAAATAGTTTCTCATTAAGAACTGCAAAGTAATCTAATAGACGAGTTCTTGTATATATAAAACCTTGGTTAAAATGTTAATCTTTGAAAAACACATATTTAATAGTGTGTTTGAAATATACTACTTTCTGCTAAAGTTTAGGTTACTGTTTCATTCAAGAAAACAGTCTCAGTTTTCTTCTGAAGAACAACACATATTATCACATATCTGAGTCAGTAGGCTAACAGATTTCTCAAAGAACATGGAGTTGAGAGATGATGTCCTCATAAACAAGTATCACCCTGCTCTCTGTCCTCTATTTGGGATTCTTCAACTTGACCAAACCATGTAGGCTAAAAAGTCTGCATAAAGCAAACATCTCTATCACCAGAGAAGTGTATAATATGTCAAAATGGAAAATTTACCTTGTGAGCAAGAAAATAAATACAGTTTACAAAACAATGTGAACAAGTGTTTGGATGTGGAAAAAGGGGGTTGTAAACCATAACAATAAGAACATGGTTCTGCTATGATCATAGCAAAAACTGTGAAGGCCTCAAAGGAGATTCACACGTACAAAGCAACTTTATACCACAGTCTAAATTCTGGGTGAAGAGATAAAGGACACAGTGAGGTAGGCTTGGAAGGAGGAAAGGATGGGAAGGGCTGATAAAAAAGAGAGATATGCGAGTAGGAGGGGCTAGAAAGGGCATCATGTGTAAATGGAAAAAGAACGTATTGGAACAAATCAGTATAATCACAGCACATTATAAACTAGCCTGACATTTTGTTTTTAGTAGAATGAGTGATACATACTAAAATATAATATCTCTTAATAAGATATTTATATACATTTATTTTTTCATACTTGGTGTGTGTTCTTATGTTGGTATGTCTGTTTTTGTATGTCTGTCTGGGTGTTTGTGTGTTTGCTTAAGAGATGCGTTATTCTCCTCATATAACTACATTATAAAGGTTTCTATAGCATACTAACCACAAGTCCAAGCTCACGGTTCAGGTGCTCACTGAGACTGGGAATAGGGGTTGAGTTTAGTGACTGGGTCCCTCTTCCATTGACCAAGGTTTATATATATATATATATATATACATATATATATATATAAATTATATATATATAATTTTCCCTTCCTGTCTAAGATCCCAGTATCCCAGTGACTATCAGAAAAGCAGTGGCTGAGAACATTGCTCAGCAGCCTTATGATTCCAAATTCAATGTGTAGCAGATACTGTTGCTCATCAAACAAGTCACTCTTATTTTTAACTTTTCATTCAGGTATATGGTGTTGAACATCAATAAATAAAATTCCTACATGTACTGTGGGTCATATACATTAGACTTGATGATGTCATCATGTCATGCAGTCTGACTTTGGATTGGAGCCACCAGGTAAGTTTGCAGTTTCTTTTTTCTTCACTTCTTACTCCTTTTTTTCTGTGTTTGACAGGTTGATTTGATTTGTTCTTCTTACTTCTAATTTCTTGAGACTGATGATCAGAACATTGAACATTTACAAAGTCTTTTTCTGCTGTGTTATAAACAGTCATAAGTGTTGGGCATCGGCGGCAGAACTTTAGGAGGCTCATGTCCAAGAATCAGTTTCAATTTTTAAAACAACCAAAATCATGCACAGAAAAAATGTATTTCTCACATTCATGGACACAAAAGAGGCAATCTCACAGGTAGAAGAGTAATGGCAATAAATTGGTACAGATGGAACGTGGAGTTAGTTGAAAGGAAACAAGTATACAGTAATTTACCAGAGTTCTGCTCTTTTGTTTTCTTACCAGCAATTCAGCATTCATGAGAGGCTTCTAAATAATTACAAACTGTAAATTCAACACAGTGAAAGGACAATATTTGAATGAATAAAAATGCTAATTACTGAGACTGTATATGCATATATGTTTGTGTGCACACCCATGTGTAGGCCACAAGTTGATACTCAGTGACTGCCTCAATTGATCTTTATCTTATTTTTTTTGTCAGGGTCTCACACTGAGCCCAGAGCTCACAGGTTCAGATAGAATGTATAGGTGGCAAGTCTCAGAGTTACTACCTCCCTGGTGCTGTGAATATGGAATAAAACATCACACCCTGCTTCTAAGCTAAATGCTAAGGATTAAACTTAGATACTCATACTGAAAGACAGGCATTTTACCAGTGAGCCAAATTCTCATTTCTCATTTTATCAGACATTGTAGATATTAATAAAAACATTGTAACATATAAAACAAAACATGCATCAGATAACTTATAATACTAAAGTATACATTAGTCAGAGAACTTTTTATTTAAATTCTATTAAATTTTGGTACATAAACATACATTATGTATAAAATATTATATTTTTCAAAAGTTTGTAATGAAGATACTGCACATTAAGAATAGCCAGAACTTTTTCTTCCTGACTAGAACCTTAGGTTGGAAAATTATTTAGGGCTGTGGGGACAGCTGGGACAATTAAGGAAAGATTTATATTCCCCTCTAAAATATAAAATTATATACTATTTAGATATTAATATCCCAAATGAAATCAATAATAGTGGAAAAGATATTTAATCAAGTAGTCTTCTAAAACATATCTTCCCAATCTAGATGGAGATAACTGTTCTTTATAAACACATTTTTGCTTAATGGGATTGCTTTAGCTAGGTGGGGCTTTTAATACACCCATATATTACTTCATGCAAATAGAATTGAACCCCTGTTCTCCAAAGATGACATTGAGGGTCTGATTCTGCTCCAAAGCTGAATTGCACCAAGATATATATTATTTAACATTAGTACAACATAAACTCAACTGTGCTAAGCCGGCATGACCGCAGAATTAGTGCCATCTTCAGAGTCACTCTACTCAGGTGTGTGAAAGAGGCTCCAGGCAAGGCAGACAAACAACCAAACTGCCCCAGCAGGTCATATTCTAAATAGAGACAAAAGCATATGATTTTAAAAGAGAGAAAATATATTGCCTACAATATAATTTTAAACCATTCATTTCCAATATAAAAACAGATGTTACAAAGCCTATATTTTTACTATCTATAAAAATCTACATCAGTTATAAAACTGGGCAACTTAGGAGCAGATGGGGGATCTAGAAAAAAGAAAGGAAGTAAAACAATGAACAAAATTTATTTTGAAAAATTTATTTTCCAAAAATTTCATTAGTTAATTTTTTTATACTCAGTATGTAAAGGTTAGGAAAAGCACCTTTAATCTAGTCACTGTAAAGACTGAGGCAAGGTAGTCTCTAACAGCTCAATATCAGATTGTTTATAAAGTGAATCTCAGCAAACTCATGTGGTCCTGTTAAAGGGCAGAAATTCAATCTCATAACTGTTAATATGTATTTTTCCATGGAGACATGTAGATATGATGTTGTTTGTGGGTGGGCAGGGGCATTGAATGTGTGAATGTATGTTTGTGCTTGTAGTATTACAGACTGGCACTTAACCCACATTTATTCTCTCATGTCAAACCTTGAAAATATTATAGCATATTATCTGCAGATGTTACTAACACCATGAAAAAAGCAAACTAGGAAGTAAACAATTTGGCTAACTTAACAATATATAGAGTGTTATGTAGAAAAATCAGGACATTAATCAAATCAAGAACCCACATGTTAAAACTGAATCAGAAACCATGAATGAAATCTGCTACTGCATTGCACTCCATGACTGTGTAACATGCTTTCTTATATAGTTCAGAAACACTTTCCCATGAATGGGACAATACTCAACTTCCCTGGACACTTTCACATTAATCATTACTCAAGAATATAACCACAATCATTCCTAGAGAAAAACCTGATGGAGTCATTGTTTTTCAGCTGAGGTATTTTTTTCCTGAGGAATCAAATTTGTGTTTATGGACAAAATTCTAACACTATACCAATGTACAATCTGCTACCGTCATAATACCATGACCCATTAAATAAATATTTATATGTCTTCTAAATATAAGTTAAAAAAATCACTGAATAAACATACAAGAATAAGGACCTACTATTCATATACAAAATTACAATACAAAATTAATGGATTTATTATAATTTCCTATTAGGTAATGTAAAAGTGAAACTCAAGGAACAAGAGAGTAAAAATGTGAACAAAATTAACTCTGAAATAACAAAAGACAAAACTACTTGAATTAGTAAACTTATGTCAAGTTATTCAATATAGTATAAATGATATACATTAATTCCCATATTCTTAAATTTTAAGAATATCAGATACACCCAGAATGGGACATACTGACAATAATATCTGGAAAATATTCTTCTATTATTCTAAGAGAGAATGACCTGATGTGGTGGGATGGGGAATGGACCTTTAATAAGGATATACAAGGATAGAAAGTGTGACTTCTTTGTTCATAATAATAAAATAAAATTAAAATAAGAAAATATTCTTCTAAATCTCAGAAAATGAGAACAGAAGAATCAAGCACTCATATTGCTGACCACAATCAGAGCATGCACAGGATGACTGAGTTCCTAATACTAAGACCTGCCTCTACCTCTACAATGCTGAGGAGAAAGACAATGAACACAGGAATAAGGGACACAAACTGTGATCTCTTCAAACCAGATACTTGATAGACATTCTCTGAGTGTGGACTGAACAGGTTGGCTCCAGCTCTGCTCTTCAATTCTTCTGTGCTTTATATTTTCAAGGCATGGAGAAAGCTCTACAAACTCTTGTTCTCTATGGTGAACAACACCTCAAGGCACAGGGTCTCACGTCCATGTCTGCACTCTTCTCCACTTATTGTTGAGGTTTTATATTCCCTGGCATAATTTTTACTTTAGTTAACATAACTCTCAAAACTATTTGCCTATTACTACTTTTTATAAAGTTCTATGTATAGCAACATTTCTCATCACTTACCAATGCAATAAACATACTTAGAAACGTGGAGTTTTTTGTTACATTAAAAAGAGATTTATAAAGTACTTGAAGACAGGTAGACTGATATAAATTAAGTGATAGTAAAAACTAATACCCAGGTATGATATTCCCAGTTCAGAAAGGTGAATAGCTTGAGCCAAGTGAAGAGTGAACTAAATCAGTCTCTTGTGGATCCTCCCAGATAAACACATGATATCATATGCAATAATGTCAATGAGCTGCATTCTCACAAGTTATCTTATAGATGATTGATTTGTATAAGTTTGATTCCATTGACACCAAGAGAATATAATTTTAGGTGTCTCTAAACACTAAAAGGTCCAATTTTATTCCGAATCCATTTTTGGAATTCACAGATATCTGCAAATCCACTTGAACGTGGTACCAAATTTTTCCTACACTGCATGGGTAGCTCACTTAGTGCAAACATTTCCATGTTTTGCTTGCCAGTTCTGCAAGTAAGATTCATAGTATTTCCTGTTTCAGAGCATTGGAAATTCAGAAAATAACTGGGAAATATTTCTGAGTTTTTATCTCCAGTTTCTCTAAGAAGCACAAAGGAGATCTCAGCCATGTGAAGGGAAAGATGGAGACTTTGACTTTTGCCTCTTTTTATTATCTCAGGAAGTTTCTCCAATCCAAAGCAGCCCTCAGGCCCAGGGTAAAAGCCCAGGTGGAGCTGGGAATCTTCATCTCATTCTCATAGAGCCTCAAGCAAATTACAGCTCTCCTGGTACTGCTGCTCTGCCTGGTAACCTTTCCAAGATGTAAGTGTTTCAGGGTTTCACGAAAGGGACAAGGGCATGTCTTCTATGGGATCTCTGACTAATGATGATGTTGCTTGTCTCCAAGGATCCTGTCCCAGGTGCAGCTCTCTCACCTATACTATTTCTGGGATCTCATTCACAAGCAACAGTATAAACTGTATCCACTAGTCTCCAGATAAGAGTCTATAATGAATAGAAAAATTATGATGTTATGGAGGGATCAGTAATAATGCATATTTCAAATCCAGAGTCACTCTCAATAAAGGCACATCTAAGAAACAAGTTAAAAACTGAGGACACAACTATGTATACTGTGCCAGAGACACAGTGAGGAAAAAATGTGAAGATATATATATATATATGTATATTGTGTATAACACAAAACCTGAATATTGGGGAGAGAGCACATTGTCAAATCCTAGGCAGACAGACAGCTCAATAAATTCTTAAACCTTGAATGTAACGATAAACAGCTACCTAAGGCACACACATTTTTAAATCCCAGGAGAGGGAAAGACAGGAGTGGAGACCTACAACCTTAATCCAACAACTCCAGAGACAGAACTTCTTAAGTATCTATGAGTTCAAGGCCACACATTTAATCCTAACCTGGATGGGATAGGGTATATAAGGGCTTGTAAAAACCCAGAGAGACATAAGTAGCTGAGAGAAGCAAACGGCAGAAGTGACCAGCAGAAAGGCTGATGAAGTTCCAAGACAATTTGGTGATGATTGACTGTGGTGCTTTCTCTCTGATATTTTAGCTTTCCCCTTGAAATTTGATTCTGAGTCTCATTTATGGTATTACAGAACTTATTTTGAGCCTGCTCAAAAGCCTTACTGCAGGGACACTCTGGACCAGCACGTGTCACTGAGGAACAACAGGGTATTTCGGAACAAATAGAGGTCACTTCAAAATGTAGGAAGTTCTAGACTATGCTTTATGAGTTAGAACCTGTGGTTTCCTCTTCCAGACAAAATCATTCTATTGGAGGTCCATCTCAAATCTTGTTATCTATAAAACTTCCTATATGCTCCCACATTTGAACCAATGAGATATGAAGAACTATAGATGACAAATGTGGTAAACAGTGTTCATGAAGGTAATCTAATTACAAGACTGCACTCTATTTTTGCTTATTATGCTTTTTTATACAATATATGGACACCTTTCCATGGATGATATCATCCGCATGTGGCTGGACTCCAAACATCATTCATTACATAAGAATATAGCAGTCATTTGAACAGAGCAATCGGATGGAGGAATTGTTTTTCAACTGAAGTTCCTTCTTTTCCAAGGAATATAGTGTGTATTATGTTAAAAAAAATTCTAACAAGAACATAAATATACAAGTTGTTACTCTCATAATAACATGGCCCATAAAGTGAGTAGTCATGTGTCCACCAGTCATAAGCTAACATGACTGATAAAAAACTTAAGGAAAAGAATCCTCTCCTCAAATAGAATATAATTATAAACTATGTGTGGCTTTCCCATTAACCCAATCCCTTTATAAATATTTTACTTAATGACTTTAAAAATTGATGGATTTCCATAAGACAGGGTGAACTTACTTTACACATACTGCTAGCTTCTGTGAACTAAGAAACACCCCTTTATCTGTACAGCAATTATATTCTTCATGTTGAAAAATAAACAATTCTAAAATGATGTATAAAAAATTCATGGAAAAAGGAAAATTGAAGGAATAAGAGAGTAAACAATATGGACACAAATGATGTCTAAAGTAATCCAAATACTTAAATAAGTAGATTTATGCCAAGTTCTCCAATATAGTATAAATGATGCACATTTATTTCTGCAATAATCCTTCATAAATATTAGTTACCATGATTAACATATATGATAAACTGAACAGGAGACATACTGAGCAAAACATCTAAAAATTATTCTTCTGAAACTCACAGAATAAGAACCAAGCACTCATACTGCTGTACAAAATCAGAGTTTGCACAGGATGGATGTCTCTCTAATACTAATACCTGTCTCCACCACTGCCAGTCTGAGCACAGAATTCAACACACAGGAATAAGGGACACAAAATGTGAGCCCTTCACAACCTACCAGTAAGCAGACATTCTCTGAATGCTGACTAAAGAGGTTGGCTCCAGATCTGCAGGTCACCTCTCTTGTGGTTTACATCACCACTGCATAGAGGAAACAATTTTTATTATGAATAAAGTCATATGTTTATTCATGTATCCACTTGTTCAAATTCCCTTCCCCCTACTGCCTCTTCAGATACTCTTCTCCTCATCTCTTTATCTCCTTCCCAACAAGGGCAGGAGGCTCAAGGTCCCATGGTGACTTAGGTAAGCATACACTCCAGGCAGATCTACTTTCCTCATACCACTTCACCAATTTCTATGTCTGCTCTTTCACACAGAAAAGAACCTCCTGGCCTTTTAGAGATATACCTTCCATGAATCACTATGTAATCAAGCTCCTTTTTTCCCAACAATCTCTCCATCCTTGCTTCTTTCCACATACTAGTCATTTTTCTTTATGGTCTTTCTTCTCTGAACTTCTAGGTTGACATTAATAACACCATAGGTCTACTGTTCTTCCATCTTAAGGTCTCCAATTGTGTCCAGAGTTCCTCTCTTTTTAATAATATTTATCCTTGTGCTTCTGACTGTGATTGTATGCTATGAGATGCCTACCTTCATTCCCAAGGGTATCCTCATAGGCCCTTGAATCCTGACCCTATAAGTCTCATGACTACACACCTAGCAGATCTTACTTTGTTTAAGGCAACAGTAACTGGAGAAGACACAAGACTGTAAGGTAGAGGAAGACATTTGAGGGGTGTTCTGTTCCATTAATAGTGTCTACTCATGTAAAAATGTAAACAGGAGTTCTGGGTAAAAGTGAAACAAAAGAAAATAATGTAATGACCCCCTTACAACTTAATTCCATCTTTAATATTAAACACACCAACATGAAAAGAAAAAAGATGATTGGAACAAAAAGAACAAATCAACAATTTCAAATATAAAATTCTCAGATCAAAAGGTATGATGAAAACTCTCTACTTAAATTCATGACATGATTAAATTAATATAAAAATTTATGCTCTATAAATCTGTATATCTCAGAACAAGTAGTAAAATGGTTAAGTTTATAACATCTACTAAAATTAAGCTGTGAACAAATAAATCATATAAACAGACCCATTATCAGTAAGGTTTATGCTCTCAGGTGATTCATTTTAAAGAAATACCCAGTAACTAAGAAAGTCATTTTTGAGTCTGATAGCCATCCAGGAAAGTCCACATGCCTGTTTTTATCTGGTTCCATAGCATACAGTGTGATGGGACACTTTCAAATTCATTCAGTAAAGCCAGTATTTTCTTAATATCTAAACAAGGTTAAAAACCACAAAACCCCACTATAGAATAGTTATTTGATATAGATGCAAAAACTTTATTTTTTTCTTTTTCCTTCCGTCCTCATTTCCTTCCATTTACTTCTTCCTCATTTCTTTGTCTTTTCTGATGTACAGATTTGTGTGTACTTCTACCTATCCTGGAATTTACTTTGGAAACCAGGCTGGCCCCAGACTAATATATCTGCCTACTTCTATGTCCTGAATGTTGGAATTAAAGGTATGAGACACCACAACTGAAAAAATGCAAAAATTCTTAACAAAATGCTTACATGTCCAATTCAGGAACATATTAAGGAGATTATAAAGTATGACAAACTGAACTTCTTCCTAAAAAGTCAATGCTGTTTCAGCATACATATATTAATAAATACAATATAACACAAAATAAATATAGTCAGGAATCACATAATTATACTAGTTTTTAATGGTAAAGGCACTTAGAATATTTAAATGTGCCCTGATAACTAAAGATCTGAAGTGTAAACTGCTAGCATTTCCTCAAAAATCCATAATGCTACAAAGACATATGCCTTCTTTTATGTTTCATTTTCTTGTATCTAATTTTGTATCTGGTCCCATTCTATTCTACTTCAACTTCTTCACAACAAAAGATCATTGCTTTCCATGGAATTCACCATGCCTTTGCCTCCTATAATTGATTTCCAAATTGCTGTCATTATGAGGCCTCTCTCTCTCTCTCTCTCTTCTACATTTCTATACTTGCATAGCAGAAAAATATCTTACTTAAATTAATCTGAGCAAAAATATAATTGAGATAAATTCATCAACTACTCACTTTCACTAAAAAAAAAAAAAAAAAAAAAAAAAAAAAAAAAAAAAAAAAAAAAAAAAAAAAAAAAAAATT
>PVIH01029441.1:0-13641 GCA_004025045.1 Sigmodon hispidus
CTATAGAGGAAAAGTGGAGGTCAGAGGACGTGTATATGTGTGTATATGATATATGTGTGTGTGGGGGGTGTTCTTGCATGCGCTATAGAGGAAAAGTGGAGGTCAGAGGACGTGTATATGTGTGTATATGATATATGTGTGTGTGTGGCGTGTGCTTGCATGCGCTATAGAGGAAAAGTGGAGGTCAGAGGACGTGTATATGTGTGTATATGATATATGTGTGTGTGTGGTGTGTGCTTGCATGCGCTATAGAGCAAAAGTGGAGGTCAGAGGACATGTATATGTGTGTATATATGTGTGTGTGTATGGCGTGTGCTTGCATGCGCTATAGAGCAAAAGTGGAGGTCAGAGGACCACTGTGGAAGTTGGTTCTTTCCTTCTAACTTGTTTTGAGATAAGACTTTTTATTTAAATTTTTTTCTTTATATTTATTTAGTATGTTTGTATATGTGTTGCATGCATGTATGTGGAGGTGTTGGAACAAATTGTGAATGCTAATTCTCTCCTACAAGATTTCCAGGCCTGGTGGCAAGTGCCTTCATCCACTGATTCATTTTGCCAGCCCAAAGGTCTCTTGTCGTGGCTGTTCAGTGCTACAGGTCAGGCTAACTGGCCTTGCATTGTCCAAGGACTTTACTATCTCTATCTTCCAGTTTGTCACTGGGGTACTGGAGTCACAGATGCATGTTACTGCGCTTTGTGAAGGTTCTAGGGTGCACATTCAGATCCTTAACAGCAAGCACTTAACCCCCTAAGGCCGCCATCCCCACAGCTCTCAAAGCTTTTTTGTTTTGTTTTTGAAACAAGGTCTCTATGTAGCTTTGGCTGGTCAAGAATTCACTATTTAGACCAGGACAGCCTCAAACTCACAGAGATCTGCCTGCCGGGGACTGGGATTAAAGACATGCACCATGGCACCTGGCTCAAATCTTTAAAAATGTGTGTGTGTGTGTGTGTGTGTGTGTGTGTGTGTGTGTGTGTATCTATTCCTGGGTCTTGGGCTCCTATTGGCCACTAGTGCTGTCTACCCCAGCCCTGAGGTCAACCTGGTGAGATATGAGGAAAGGACAGCATGGTCACATGTTTCCTTTGCTTAGCAGTCTTACCGGTTTATTTCGGATTTACAGATCAGCTCAAATCTGTATTCCTTGGCCTTGGTGGGCTGGAAGATCACATCAAGTTGCAAAGTTTCCAGTGGTAAGATCGTCCCAAACCCATCATTGGGCTGGATGTCCACATACTGGGAAATGGGAACAGAGTTAAAGTGAAAATCATGCTCTGTGGAGTAGCTGACAGGAAACTATGTACTCTAGATGGGAAGTGATGATGTGAACATGCTAGTTTTGGAGCACACGTGGAGGGTATGAGAGTATGAGGGATGTGTGTGCATGTATGGGGGCTCAACCTTACTGACTGTAAGGGTACGTAAGCTAGGTGTGTGTGGGCAGATAGGGACAGCCTAGGAAAGGTTGATGGCAGTCAGGCCTGGGCATCTTCTTGGACTGTCCTGTGGTGCTTGGCCAGGGAAAGTCTTATAAGACAAGCAGGGAGAGGGTCTGGAGCTTTTTGGGTATATCTTACAGCCAGATAAATGAGAGGCCAAGGAGGGGACATTAAGGACAAAGAGAGGGTCAACTGGGAGGTATATCGGGCAGCAGAATTGCTGATTATGTCCTGCCCCGTATCTTCAGGGATTAATTACCACAGCAGGTACCTTTGGAAGTCCAACGAACCCAAAATCCTGGGGCAGCAGTGAGAGGTTGCTGAGGTTGATCTCTGTCCTGATAGCCTCATAGATGGTACAGTAGCCAAAGTTTATCTCTAAGGGGCTGATTTCCAAATCTGAGGTGGTGACAATGGCTTGGACAGTGAACCCCACTGGTTTGATCTAAGGTACAAAAGGCAAAGATTCACAGCCACCGGAAAATTTATGCAAAAGCCCCCAAATAATAAAGGTGTTTCTTCTGCCTTGTGGCATACTATTTCCAGAACATGGGTTTTTTAAACCAGATCATTTCCCAGTGTTTCCTGGTGAAAATCGAGCATCCGAGCCAGAGTTCCATGGTGAAGATTAGAGCAGGAGAACAGGCACAAGTCTAAAGGGTCAGCCAGGTGGCAATTTGGCATGTGACTATGTGTGGACATAGTGTTTGTAAGCACATACACATGTGGACCCATGTTGACAAAGGCATAACATGTGCATCTATGTATGTATGTATGTATGTGGTGCATTCATCTGTGTATCTCTAGTCAACTGCATATGCATATTGCTTTTTCTTAATTTATTTATTTGAATTTTATGTATCTTGGTGTTTTGCCTACATGTATGTCTGTGTAAGGGTTCAGATCCCCTGAAACAGGAGTTATAAAAAGTTGTGAGCTTCCATGTGGGTGATGTCTTTCTGTACGCTATGAATACGCTTTATTACCATTGGTTAATAAAGAAGCTGTTTTGGCCTACGGCAATGGCAAGGCAGCTTAGAGGAAGGCGGGAAATTCAAGCAGAGATAAAGGTGAAGAAGGGCAGAGATAAGGGTGAAGAATGGGAGACATGATCCAGCTGCCCAAGAAGCAGATGTAAAAATACAGGTAAGCCACATGGCAACATAATAGATTAATAAAAAATGGATTGAGTTAAGCTATAAGAACTAGTTGGTAATGGGCCTGAGCCATAGGCCAAACAGTTTGTAATTAACATAAGCTCATGAATAATTATTTTATAAGAAGCTCTTGGACTGGACCTTGGGACAAGACAGGTCAGAAAAACTTCCGGCTACATGTGAAGGTGCAGGGCCTTCTGAAAGAACAGCTAGTGCTCCTAACTACTGAGCCATCTCTACAGACCCATAGACAATTTCTTGTGTGTATATGTGGGTTAGGTATCTGAGCCAGCCTTCTTGGATCAGAATAAGAAGCCTCTTTCTGACCCACAAGTGCCTCCTTTCTTTCATACTATTCAGGGGCTGTATGGCTAGGAGGCAAAGACTGGGAAGTGAGGATGGGTTCTGAAATCAGTGTTCTTCTCTTTAGGTATTGTCATTGGAGATACAGGGTTTGACCTCCCACAACATCCACCTGTTCCCTAGGAGTGCTTAACCTTCCCAGAAAGCATCCTGTACAGACCTGGTCAGCTACCCAGATTGTCATCGGAGCCTCCAGAACACGACTTTCCTGGTCAAAATACTTTCCTGCATCTTCTGGGAGGGACTGTCTGCAAGAGGTAGGATCCACTTGAATATATTTTCCTTCTTTATATTTTGTACAATAAAACTGTTCTAAAATTGAAAGGGCAAGTATGAATACGAACATGATATAATGACACATGTCTGAATATGACATAAGGAAACCCATTACTTTGTATACTAACTCTAGAAAGTAAATGTTCTGCAATTAAACAGTCCTTGAATCAACTAAGCAGGGCTCATAATGGCTCACAGAGACTAAAACAGCAAACCCAGGACCTGCATGGGCCTATGCCAGGTTCTCTATGTATATGTCATGGCTGACAGCTTGGTGTTTCTGTAAGACTCCAAACAGTGGGAGCTGGTGTATCTCTGACTCTTTGCTTGCTCTTGGGACTCTTTTCCTTCTATGGGTCACCTTGTCCAGCCTCCATTTGAGAGCTTTGCCTTGTCTTATTGTATCTTGTTTTGTCGTGTTTGGCTGTGGTCTTTTAGAGGCCTGTTCTTTTCTAAAAGAAAACGAAGTGGAGAGCGGACCTGGGGGAAGGGAGCCGGGAGGAGTGGAGGGCGGGAGGGGAAGATGGGGTTGGGATAGATTGTATGACAGGAGAGTATATGTTCAATAAAGACATTTTTAAAAGAATGTTAAAAGCTTGACTTAGCCAGATGTGGTGGTGCACACCTTTCATCTCAGCACTTTAGAGGCAGAGGCAGGTAGTTCTCTGTGTGCTTGAGACCAGTTTGGTCTCTATCGTGAGACCTGTCTCAAAAAACTAAACACTAAAACCTAAAACATTGGTTTAATTATGCCATATTCTCTCTCTCTCCCTCTTCCTCTCTGTACCAAGACATCACATTTTATCTCATAAATGTATGCAATAATTTTACAATAAAATTAAAAATTTATTTGTTTTGGGAAACACACATACCGCTGTTCACACGTGAGCGTCAGAGGATGACTTATGAATTTGTTCTCTCCTACCGTGTAGACTCTGGGGAGTGAACTCAGGTTGTCAGGCTGAATGGACAATGCCTTTACCTGCTGAGCCATCTCTTTAGTCACAAATAATAAGTTTTAAAGACAAAAATATTAAAATGCTAATGAATCTGTCACTTGAAGGAATCTAAAAATATTCTTTTGAAAAAATAAATCTAAAAGCAGGTTGCTTATTGACTAGTCTCTGCCTCAGGGGTAGAGCTCAAGGCCCTGGGTTCCATCCCCAGTACCAAAAAAAAAGTTTGCTTTTGTTGAGTTGGGTGGTAGACACCTATAATAGGCCAGAAGATTATAAGGTAGGCTCGGATAGGCTACATTGTTATGACTCTGTCTCAAAAAAGGTTATTTTTTGATTACAAAAAGAATTAGTATCATTATAGAAATATTTTTTTTAAAGTACAAAGAATAGAGTTCCCCTTTACCATAATCAGCAAGAAAGACCTAGAAGCAGGTCAGCTTTTAAACATCAACCTCAGCTCCTCTTCCACACCCTATCCACAGGCACCTCACTCCCACACTGTTGACAGCTCAGGGTCTAGATCTTCATCTAGAAAACAGGCTCAGTAGCAGGGACCAAGGGTCACTTAGGCAACAGAGCAGCTGAAGTGAAAATCAGGACTTTTGGTTGCCAAAGCACCAAAATTAAAAATGTAGGAAGGGCAGTAGCCAAAGGACGCACCACCACATACCCAAACTGTCCGCAACACTAACTGTTCAGGTGCCCAAGGGCCAGAACCAGGAAGGGCCCTGAGTAACAGGCACACCTTATAGAGCTTTGAGATAAAGATAAAGAAGCAAACTTCAAGTGCATGCTACAACCTGGTACAGAGCCTTAGGAGATCTCACCAGAGCAGGGTGCTTATGTGTCTCAGCAGAAACCAAGACAGGGCCCGTACATGGAGGGTGGTGTGTTCTTACCTCAGCAGGAGGTACATCCTGGATGTGTATGTCCAGCAGAGTGATCAGCACACGGCACCCATGGATCCCCTCTCCTCCCACCATGCCCCAGCCCTTCCCTTCTCACCGAGGCAGGAACTTGACCTGTACTGAATAGGTGGACTGGGCCTGAATGTAGCCTGTCTCTGGCAGAAGCTCTATGTGACCTCTCAGCTCCTTGCAGACTTCAAACTTTAGGCGCAGGGCTGCTTTTGATCTGCAAGAAGTCACAGGTGGCTTTGCATGCTTAGTCCTTTGACCCATTAAAGCATTTCTAATGATACAGCCAGTGTGCAATATGCAATGTACATGATAGAGCCAACGTAGCACACTGATGGTTAAAAGGATGTTTGTGCTGAAATAAAATCGATTAAATTAAAAAAAAATATTATTATTGGACTAGAAAGAGGGCTTAGTGGTTAAGAACATTTGTTGCTTTTGCAGGGGATCCAGCACTCACATGTCATTTCACCAAGACCCATAACTCTAGTTGCAGGGAATCTGATACCCTCTTTTGGCTGTGGGCACCAAACATGCATGAGGCATTCGTACATATAATCAGGCAAAGAAGCCACACATAAAATAAAATGAAATATAGTAATGTGAATTTATTGAGACAATCTCTATAGTCCAGTCCTGGCAGTTCTGGAAGAACCAGGCTGGCCTCAAACTCCCAGAGATCCTTCTTCCTGCCTCTGCCCTCAAAATGCTGGGATTTTAAAGGTACTTTCCACTATACTTGGCTATAATAATTCTTTTTTTTTTTTTTTTTTTTTTTTTTTTAACAGAGTAAGTCAATTTATTAAAACAGTTCACTTAGGCATCTACAATAGTGACTTCAACCTCCACTCCTGGCTCAATACTGACGGAAGAAATCTGCTTAACAATCTCGGAAGGACTGTGTAAGTCAATGAGTCGCTTGTGGATTCTCATTTGGAAACGATCCCACGTCTTGGAACCTTCACCACAAGGTGTTTTTCTTATTGTGATTCTCAGTGTCTTGGTAGGCATGCGCACTGGTCCTTTCACTTTCAGGTTTTTTCCTTTGCGCCCCTGATCCAGTCGGCACACACCTTCTCCACCGACTTCACGTTGCGGCTGGTGAGCGTGATTCAAATTCGGTGGATCGCCACTTCGGGTTCCATGGGCGTCTTCCCGGTATCTTCAAAAGCCATGGCTACGGCGAGGCTTCCTGACCGACTTGTTCCTCAGCAGGAGTGAACAGCGGTGAGTCAGGACCGGAGCAGACTGAACAGAGCTCCGCCGCACCACGCCTCAGAAAGGCTATAATAATTTTTTTAAATAAAAATTATTGTTGTTGTGTATGTATGCTTGGTGTGTGTGTGAGTGCATGTGCACACTCACACACGCACATGAGCACTCTGTATGTATAAAGGCTAAAGGAGAACTCTGCAGAATTGTTTCTTGCCTATGTTTTTGTGGATTCTGGAGATTGAAATCAGGTTTCAGGCCTTAACAGTAGGTGCCTTTCTGCTGAACCATTTTGCTAGCTCTGATTTTTCTTTTTTAAAGACAGGGTCTCATTATATAGCCTAAGCTTAACTACAAAATTCACAATCATCCTGCCTCCGCTTCCTGAGTGCTGAGTGTATAGCCATATGCCAACATTTTCAGCTTGAAAAAAATTTAAAATAAAAATTTGAGTTGAAATATGCCCAAATCAGCTCTCATAGACTAGAGTGCTTTATGAGACAAAGTACTGCATGCAGCTACTGAGTGCGGGAGCCTGCAAGGGGTGTGGAGGATGCCTTCTCCTCTAGGGTTCGCTTCTTCCTACCCAGGATTCTTTACAGGAAGTTTGGGAGGCCCTGAATGGCTATGTGTTAGCTATTGATACAAGTTTATAACTTAGGACCAGAGAGAGGAAGAACAGAAATGTCTGTATCCAGTCATCAGGGCGTACCTATATCTTCCTGCCTCCAAAACAAGTTTTCCTCTCCCTTGGTGAAAAGAGTTGTCTGTCAAAGGCAGTGACTGTGGCCAGATCTCCTTCTGAGGCAGCTCTGGAGGACAGCCTGGCTTGCTCCCTATGGGAGTCTCCTTTTGTTCCCATAGGAAGAATTATTTTCTTTTAAAGATTTATTTATTTATTATACATATAGTGTCCTGCCCATATGTATACCTACATAGTCAGAAGAGGGCACCAGATGTCATCACGGATGGTTGTGAGCCACTATGTGGTTTCTGGGAATTGAACTCAGGACCTCTGGAAGAACAGCCAGTGCTCTTAACCTCTAAGACATCTCTCTAGCCCCCAAATAATTCTAAAGAAAGAAAAGGTAACCTGGAGAGGGAGGCCCAGGGAACTCTTTCCTGTTTTCCTGGGGATTATTGTCAACAGTTCCAGAACCTTCAAGAGCCTTCTAGTGCCTTCTAGAATGGTTCTTGTATGTTCTGTAGCTGTCTATGCTCTGCAGCCCACAGTCTTGCAGACCTCTGCTCAAATTGAGAGCTGAGTCCACAGTGATCCAGAGATGGAACAATAAAGTCATGCTGTAGACACTGCAGGCTAGGAGGGACATTGAAGGAAGTAGCCAGATCTTCAGGGAAGGCCCACAGGTGCATAGATACCTCTGGGAGGATTCATAAAGGGAAGTGGGGGGGGACCAAGTGGACACAGAGGGAAAAGCCTCTTTTCTTTCTTCTGCTCTTTGGATGACCACCAGAGCCCATATGGTTACCAAGGTTGTGGTAACCTCTGACCTGCCTCTAAGCCTCTACGGTGTGTATCCACAACTACAGTTGACCAAGGCCCTGAGATTCTGTTGCTAGGGACACAGAACACCATGGAAAGCAGCCACTTGGGGTCCGTAGAGATGAGCCAGTTAGCTCCACTGTTTGTACTGAGTGGCGCACATAACAAATATCTTCACGAACCAACACTTTTCTGTACTCATGCAGGTAAAACCACACAAAGTTACAAATGATACCGCATTTAAAGGTTACGAAACAAATTTGTACTGACAACTGAGTGCTTTGGGTAAGAATGGTAAAAACCCTTGACCTTTTTTGATTCCTTCCTTACATGTCCAGGAAGCACTTACTACCTACACCAAACTCTGTTCAACCCGTTCAACCCGTTCTCCCAAATAAGCACAACAAACCCTTTTTCCAAGTCCCACACTCCTTCATTAAACAGGTTTCCCCCTGACTTTGACAGCGGAGTGCCAAATATATATATCTGGTTCCCTGGGAGGAGTTTGGGGATATCTACTAGCTGAAGTTTCATGGTGCAGGACAAAGCCTGGTAGGAACCATGTCATGGGAGAACGGTTACTGCAGGCCATGTGTGTGACAGCTGCCACGTGTGAACAAGGGGTACTGACAGGGTTTTAAGATGAACAGCACTTGCCCTTTGGTCTGGGGACTAGAGAGGTTCAAAGCTGGTGAAGTCATGGAACCTAGGTGATCCTATTTCAGGTTGTACTTGAAGAAAAATACTTCTAAAGTCCCATGTCTTTGTAGAACAATACAAATAAATACACTTCTTTTGTTGGACTTTGTCTATTCTCCATGTTTGCTGCTATGTACTGTATTCTTGAGGGCACTTAGACCCTTGCCTAGTACCCCAGGCATATGCAAGTGTGTTTCTGCTATGGCTGCTCAAATACTTTCTGCAAATTCAGACCTAACACATTATAAAGTAATTCTCTGAGCATCTTGAAGAACATAGGCCAGAGTGGGACTAACTAGACTGAAGGTCAACATGTAGGCAAGGCTGATTCCTTGTGGAAATTTCAGGGGAAAATCCATTTCTTGCTCTTTTCGGTGTCTGGCTGTGGTCCCTTCCTCTGACTTCAGATCTGTCTCTGTTCTTAACTCGCCTGGATTCCTCTACAATGCCTTGACAACACAGGGCTCTCCTGAACATTCAGGGTCACTTTGTCAAGGTCCATAGGTCAATTCAAGTACCTGTCAAGACCTCTGACACCCAAGGTAACCATTCTGAGCCAGCTCCAAAACATGACACTCGGGCTGGCCACCATAGGGCTCACCTCGTATGGACAATTATAGAGTCCTGGTAAAGTCGGTCATACATGCAGATCTTCAGGTCCACAGTGGTCCTTGGCACCCAGACTGGCACATCTATGGCAATACCAGTGGCTCTGAAATATAACTGAAGTGGAACATACATAAACTCAAAATGTTTACTTTGCAATGTAGGAGATAACAGTGAGTGTTAACACAATATTTAGCAAAAGGTTTCATGCTTTGATTTTTGTTAACTTACTGTATTACAAGTATGGGGTTAGTAATCATGACATGTTGAAGAATCTCGTGATATTTTTCATATGATTATCCTATTCTGTAGGATACAGAGAATGATCTATAATAGTTGTACTTCTGGTTTTGAATGAGTTTATAAAGTGTATAGTAAGCCAAGTTAAAAAAAAAAAAAAGGCTGTTTGATCAATGGATTGGTAGTAAAACATTATTAAATTTGGTGCTCAAAATATTCAGCACATTTAGGACATGGTGGTACATATCTTTAATCCTATCATTTGGTAGGCAGAGGCAGAGGCAAGCAGATCTCTGCGAATTTGAGATCATTCTGGTTGAATTCCAAAACATGTCTCAGAAAAATAAAATATCCAGCAGAAATCAACTGAGGAGACCGGTTGAATCAGTCAGCTGTAATTGTCTCCACAGAGAATCCTGGAGGGGGGAACAGAGAATTGCTTTGGGTGAGATTTCCAAGTAAAAGAATAACAGCAGAAAGGCAACATCAAGCCCAAGGCTTACCAGTAAAAACAAACAAACAAACAAACAAAACCAACAACAACTAAGATGACGACTCTGGATGTGGGTTGGCCTCTCCTCACTTCAGATCCAAGTATGTTTGTCTTACAGTACCTATATGACCCGTGGGTCAGAGTCGAGCTGCCCCCTAATCCACCACAGAGGAGGAGAATGGACAATGGCAAAAGCAGTCCAGTGGTGAAAATGCCATGTCCTTGACACAGGAGGAGAAAAGACATCCTGTAGGCAAATCATTCCCACTGATCTTCCCAAGGGAAATCTCACCAAGGAGAAGACATTGTGTCTGGAACCATCTTTGTTCATCAGTGACTCCAGAGAGCAGCTTATTTCCCAGTGCTTCCCTGTCGGTCTCTGCTGGACAGGCTAAGTGTCTGATATGATGCTCTGCTCTTTCTGTTGCTGTTTTGTTCTTTTACTTCTGCTTGCTACATACTGAGCAAAGTCACTCATTCAAAACTGAAATTACAGCTATTTCATGTGAAACTTGGTTTTTTTTTTTTGGGAAAAAAAGGGACTTCTCTATGTAGCCTGACTGTCCTACAATTCACTCTGTAGACCATGCTGGCCTCAAACTCAGGGATCTGCCTGCCTCTGCTAGGATTAAAGGCATGTGCCACCCCACCACCCAAAAATTATGAACATAAAACATATAAATCAATACTAAATGGCCATGTATTTCTCACCCAATTTAAAACTTATCAAGATTTTCAATTGCTTGAAAATTTGGGTCAGGGATGCAGCTCAGCAGTGCTTGCCTAGCAAAGCCCTGGGTTTGATCCTCAGCACTAAAACAAACAACAACTCAAATCCTTGATTGCCCAATAATGTTTTAAATAGAAAAGTGTATGTATTTTGTGTAAAACTGCCACAGATAACACAAACTGGAAGCTACCAAATTCAGTAATTTTGCAAGGATCTGGGAAGGGAGTAGTAAGTTTCATCTATGGCCCCATCTGCTGGTTCTCATTCTGACTCTTTAGATCTGATTGACTGGGTAAGATGAGTAGGGTGGAGGCCTGGAGGGATGTCAGGATTTGGAACTAAAGGAAGCCTGGTATAAGGGTGAAGCCCAGTGGGTGGTAGGTGCTATCCTGGTGTTATGGGTTGAGTGGGGACCTCTGAAAATCTATATGGACTAAAGAACTCAGCCTGGGATAGAGGACTATGCTCCCCAGACTGTCAGTAGTGTGAGTTGGCCTGGGAAATAGAAGATAAGAAGTTTCCTATTCCATAGGCTAATGGATTTGTACCATTTAAAACGTTCCAGTTATCAAGTCTGAGGCCACAGAATTGCCAAAAATACAAACTATTTCTAGATCAGAGACAAAATTAGAAAACATTCCAATGATATTCTTCTGGGAGGAAGGCAGGGAGATGACAGTACTTGGAATGTGAGAAACCCTTCAGGTTAGCACAACACTGGCTCCGAACCTGCACACACAGAGGCTGCACTGCCAAGATGTCAGTGTAGCTATTACTAGCAGACATGAAGACAAAAAGGCAAGTTCTAGGATCTCAAGAAGCAAAGCAAAGTCCCAATCCACAGGATCCCTCTCTCTCCTCTTTCTCCCTTTTCTTGGCGGCTATAAAATTTATTTCTATTATTTTGTCATTTGACACCCTTGAATCTTCAAATCAATCTTTTTATTACTAGTGGCATTGTTGAGGCACACCCAATGAATACTACATTCTCATTAGGTGTGTTCAGAGTGATCTACTTTGTCACTGGGAGGGAGTGGACTAGTGGACTCAACGCCTGAGGGCAGAGAGAACAGGATTGGCTGTTACCACTGCTTTTCAGAGCCAGGAGCAGTTCAGGGTACAGCCATAGGATAGTGGCAGGATGGGAGGCTGGCCGGGTGGACTGTGTCCAGGGAGCGTTAAAGGAATGAAGGAAGCCAGAGACAGGAGTTATTACCTAGTCTACTTCCCTTTAAAGGTCACCATCCTGTGAAACAGAAATGATGAACCTAATCTTTTCACACTTCTGCCGCCTCCCCTCCCCAGTACAGTGGCGTGATCCCACAAACTGTGAGCCAACACAAGCCTTCTCCTCAGCCACTTCTTGCCTGGTATTTGGTTGCAGTGGTAATAAGTGTAATTCCTGTGGATACTGTGGGATCTGTGGGTATGGTGGTAAGTACAGGAATTATGGGGGTGCTGAGTACAAAACACCCAGTGATCAAATCTGGACCTGCAGTGATTGCATCACCTATGAACTATAAATAATGAATAAAAATACTCACAGCAGTGGAAAATTCTCACAAGTCTAATGATAGCTGAGTAAATATAGGTGCAGGAGAAAACAAGAGAGATAGAGAAATTGCATTCTGCTTTGGTTGTCAGGAGGAGTTGGGGTGTGTTCCTGGGAAATGGGAGTCTTGAAGGACCTTTCTCTTTCTAGATGAAAAAGAAATTTGGTGGAATTGTGAAGCCAGGATAAAAGAAGATATGACAAAAAATGAGTTTGGCAAGTACCATGGGGAAAAAGAAAATAGTAATTAACATGAAATGAATGAGAACAAAAACTAAAAATAGGTAAAACCAATGAACGAAACCTATGAGAGAGTAATAATACAAAATGCAACAATTTTTGGCTTTGTGAGAATATAAAGTTCTTCAGGGAAAGAGAATATTTCTGGGTTGACAGATAAAGTCTGGCTCAGAAAAGAGACTGAAGCACTGTGGGACATTCCTGTAATCAACCCATCAGAAAGAAAAGGCTAGAAGATCTCCAGTTCAAGGCCAGCCTGGACTACGTATATGGGGAGGCCCTTTTCTCAAAACAACAACAAAAAACAACACCCCCCCAACAAACAAAAAACTAAAGAGGGAGAGAGAACAAAAAAAATGACTATGAAATAAAGGGATGAAGGGTATTTGGTTTTGGTGAAAGGCACAACTCAAACTGAAGAAGCATCTCCTGTACCAGCCAGCAAGGCTGCTTTATAATGCTTGACATCCAGCAATGTAAAACATCATCAGAAAGGAAGACAGGGCATAGATGGCAGAGTTTGGTTCCAAGTCAGTGTTGTTCGTGTGTCTCGGTAACATTTGCCAATCAACCATTGCAGAAGCAGTTTTCAGAAAATTGGTAACTGATGAAAATGTTTCAGATAATTGGAGGATAGACAGTGCGGCCACATCCACCTATGAAGTGGGGAACCCCCCTGACTATCGTGGGCAGAACTGCATGAGAAAACATGGCATCCCCATGAATCACATTGCACGGCAGAAGACTTTGCCACATTCGATTATATACTATGTATGGATGAAAGCAATTTGAGAGATTTTAATAGAAAAAGTAATCAAGTTAAAAACTGCAAAGCTAAAATTGAGCTACTTGGGAGCTATGATCCACAGAAACAGCTCATTACTGAGGCTCCCTATTATGGCAATGATTCTGACTTTGAAGTGGTATACCAGCAGTGTCTTAGGTGCTGCAAGGCCTTCCTGGAGAACACTCACTAGATGGTTCCGCCACCACCATTGAGCAACTCACTCAGCAGAGCCATGCCCAAGGGTGGTGGCAGTCCTTAGCCCCATGCCCCACCTGTCTTTTCAGCTGACTTACTGTGTATCTTTAAAATAACTGTAGGTGGAGATTAGGGATATGTTCAGAAGGATAAAAAAAAGTTTGAGTAAGACAGTTGGAGGTGTGGCTGAGCATTCTTAGACTAGTTGAACCTCTCACCTTATCCTAATTACAAAATAGTGGAACAAGCAAATATGGAACAAAATAGA
>PVIH01029442.1:0-13640 GCA_004025045.1 Sigmodon hispidus
TACAACAATGTATAAAAGATATCATCCACCATGACCAAGTAGACTATATCCCAGAAATGCAGGGCTGGTTTAACATACGAAAAACTGTAATTGTTATCAATCATATAAACAAAGTAAAGTTACAAAACCACATGATCATATCCTTAGATGTGGAAAAAGACTTTTACAAAATCCAACAATCCTTTATGATTAAAGCCCTGGAGAGATCAGGAATACAGGCAGAATACCTAAATATAATAAAGGCGATTTACAAGAAGCTGACAGCCAGTATCAAACTTAATGGAGAAAAACTCAAAGCAATCCCTCTAAAGTCAGAAACTAGAAATGGATGTCCTCTCTCCCCTTATCTATTCAATATAGTTCTCGAAGTTTTAGCTAAAGCAATAAGGGAATGAAAAAGATTAAGGTGATACGAATTGGAAAAGAAGAAGTGAAGCTATCTCTATTTGTGGATGATATGATTGTATACATAAGTGACACACAAAATTCTTTCAAGGAACTACTATAGCTGACAAACACCTTCAGAAATGTAGCAGGAAACAAGTTTAACTCAAAGAAATCAGTAGCCCTTCTATACACTAAAGATGGAAGAGCTGAAATGAAATAAGGGAAACATTACCCTTCATGATAGCTGCAAATAGTATTAAATACCTCGGAATAACTATAACCAAAGAAGTAACAGACCTATTTGACAAACATTTTAAATCACTGAAGAAAGAAATTGAAGAGGATATCACAAAATGGAAAGCTCTCTGATATTCCTGGATTGGTAGGATCAACATAGTAAAAATGGCAATTCTACAAAAGGCAATCTACAGATTCAACTCACTGCCCATCAAAATCCCAACACAATAAATTTTGGACCTTGAAAGAACAATACTCAATTTCATTTGGAATGACAGGAAAGCCAGGATTGCCAAAACAATTTTACTCAATAGAAGAACCTCAGGAGGTATTACCATCCCTGACTTCAAGCTATACTATAGAGCTACAGTAATAAAAACAGCCTGGTACTGGCATAAAAACAGACTTGTGGACCAATGGAATAGAATTGAGGATCCAGACATTAACCCAAAAACCTATCAATACCTGATCTTTGACAAAGAGTCCCAAAACATTCATTGGAAAAAAGATAATATATTTAACAAATGGTGTTGGCATAGCTGGATGGAAGTGTGTGGAAAAATGCAAATAGATCTGATCCTCTCACCCTGCACAAAACTCAAATCCAAGTGGATCAAAGACCTCAACTTAAAGCCAGTGACTTTGAACTTGATAGAAAAGAAAGTGGGAAATAGGGAAATACACTTCTACAAATTGGCACAGGCCACCACTTCCTAAATATAACACCAGTGGCACAGACACTAAGAACAACAATCAATAAGTGGGATCTCCTGAAGTTAAGAAGCTTCTGCAAAGCCAAGGACACTGTCAATAGGACAAAACGACAGCCTACAGAATGTGAAAAGATTTTCACCAACCCTACATGTCATAGAGGACTGGTCTCTAAGATATATAAAGAGCTCAAGAATCTAGAGCCCAAAACCTTGAATAACCCAATCAAAAAATGGGGTTCATATCTAAAAAGGGAATTCTCAGCAGAGGAATTACGAATGGCTGAAAGGCACCTGAAAAAGTGCTCTTCATCTTTAGCCATCAGAGAAATGCAAATCAAAACAACTTTGAGATACCACCTAACACCTGTTAGATTGGATAAGATAAAAGGCACAGATGACAGCCTATGTTGGAGAGGATGCGGAGCAAGGGGAACACTCTTCCATTGTTGGTGGGAATGTAAGCTTGTTCAGCCACTTTGGAATGCAATATGGCGGTTTCTCTGAAAATTGAGAATCCTTGTCCCCAAGGAGCCAGCAATACCACTTCTGGGTGTATACCCTAAAGAGGCACATTCACACTCCAAAGGTATTAGCTCAAGTATGTTCATAGCAGCATTTTTTGTAATAGCAAGAACCTGGAAACAACCTAGATGTCCCTCAACTGTAGAATGGATTAACAAACTGTGGTACATCTACACAATGTAGTACTACTCAGCAATAAGAAAAAATGATATCCTAAAATTCGCAGGAAAATGGATGCATTTGGAGAATATCCTCCTGAGAGAGGTATCACAATCTCAGAAAGATAAACAGGGGATGTACTCACTCATTAGTGGTCTCTAAACAAACAAACAAGAAAAAAAGCCAAGCATGCCCAAGCGGCAAACCACAACCACTGAACAGCTTGGGATCAGAAACAGCCTGGACTGACCCTTCCGACTCCACTCCAACTATAGGAACACCTGACTCAGTCTTGAGGGAGGCAGGACAAAACTGGATTTGGCCAGGAGTGGAGACTCATCCAAGCATTATTGGGTCAGTGGTGCCATAGGACTGCCTGCTCCCTGCCCAGGGAGCAGATGGGGAGTTGGGGAGAAGAAAAATGACCTGATATGTTGGGAGGGGGAAGGGACCTTGAATAAGGATATACAGGGATGGAAAAAAAATTCAGAGGGAAAGCTGAACACAAAGTAAATATATGTGTAGCAATCTTATTTTCATTATCGTCCTTGATAAGTCATGCTTATGATTTTTATCTTCTTCATAGTTATTGTTAACTTTTCAGCATTTTAAATTCATTTTACTGTTTGTTTTGATAAATACAAAATAAATAAAGAAGAAAAAACGACCATTAAAAGATAAAAAAATTAAATAAAGTTGGTGGTATGCAAAAATACCACAGCTGGGCAGTTTTAAATTGGGCTGCCCGGTAAGAAACCTGGCACAGAGTCTCCAGTGCCTATGTGTGCCTACGTGAAGTAGAGAGCCTGACTAAGCCACGACACCAAACATTTTTAAATCAAGCGGGAATAGATCACAAATACCAGTAACCCATGCCAGAATTTATTGAACAGAAAAGATTGTAATTCTGACACCTGTGAGAAATGTATGGGAAAAGATAAAGAACAAGGTAGGATTTCAGTTTGTAAGGGCACATGTAGCATGCGGGGTTTACATGGTCTTACCTGTTCATACATATGGATGAAAAAGGTGAGTCTCTGCACACAGCATGTCTGGATGCCATGTTTAATATTGCATTCACCCTGTAGCACCAAACATTGTAACCAACAGCCAACTGTAGTCAGTATTGTCTTGCCTATTTCCCCAGGCTTTGTTTTTCCAGTACAACTGTGCTTCTAAACTGAATTTTGGCCCACAATGAAATATAACAAACAATTTGAAAATGTTACAAGAACATGGATATAAAGATACACTTGAGACCAACAAAAAACATCAGTAAATTGTTTTCTGTGCTTTCCTGGCCGAATTGTTTTCTGACATAGTTAACATAGTTAACATGAAATCATTCGAGAATCCAGTGTTGGGAAGAAGACATGTAAGGAGATGCTTCTGACAAGCATTCTAATGTAAAACATCTATGTGCATTCCTCAGTTAGGTGGATAAATATAAATAAGACGTGGAAGGTAGATGTCTAGATTTCTACATCTTTCATTGAAGGGAGCAAAACAGTTTAGAAGTGGAGCTGCACTATGTGTCTGGCAACATGGCAACATGCCTCCTTTTTATTTCTTAACTCTACTGCTGAATATCTGAAGGAGGGTAGGTTGCAAAGTAAGGTTATGGATCAAAATAGATGGTTTGTTTCAAAAACTTAGGAGGTGGTAAGGTCCATATAGAACAATTTGAGGAAACATTTGAGGGAAGATTTGACAACAGAAATCTCTATGTTTCAAATCAACTGAGGCACAAGCATTTCTCTTCATGTGAATAAAACAAACAAATAAGAAAAACTTGAAGTATGTATTTGGTGACCTAAAATTCTCAGAACTTGAGGAGGCAGGAGAGACATGAATTGAAATTCATCCCTATCCAGAAAATGATGTAGTCTCATTGGTAATCCACATTACCAGATTTGTAAAAATATTATATAAAATAATATATTCAAATTCACTAGCACAATGCTCAACATAAAGACAATGTTGAAGGAGATAGAAGGATAGTAAATATGCTTTTTCTTACCATTATTCTTTGCTTAAATAAGATATATTAATATGTACTGGTAATATTAATAGAACTTTATGATGCTTTTAAATTTATGTGTATATATTTTATGGGAATGTGTTATTTGCTTGTTAATTCATGTGTGTGAATACAACATGGAATCTTTTTATAGTTGGGCAAGACAAGATAACTAGCCTATAGGCTTCTGGAGAGTTTTCTGCCTCCTTTTCCATCCCTGCATAGCAATGTTCTTCTTCTACTCTATCCAGTTTCTATGAATCCATTCTGGGGATGGATCCATACTGAAATCAATGGGCTTGACACAGTTTTTACACATTGAATCATCTCCACAGCCACATTAGTATTAATTTTGAAATAAAAATGCCCTCAAATAATGTATGAATTAATTTTAAAATTACATTCAATTAAAACATTTAAACACATAGAGATCAGAGAATGAAATCTTTTTGGTGCCTCATACAAATGAAGACTATGGTAGAGGTCTTGTAACTAAATGTAGGCCTCAGAAACATGTTATTACTGGCTGTGACAAATTGCAGTCATTTTCAAGAAATAGAATTTGTAATATTCTGTTTACTGTTTTATTTTGAAGAACACCAAAATTTGGATAATGTTAAATTTTATTACATGTACAATAGGCTTTAATAGTGAATCAATACAACCAAACTCATGACAATCTTTACCATGTGTTGATGGAATATTTTGATACAAACAGAAAGGGTTAAGTAGCCAATTAACCAGTCTATGAGTTGGCCACACATATAATTCAGGCACTTTGGGGACAATGGGAGGAAGATTGCTGAAAGTTCAAGGTGAGCCTGTTCATCACAGAGAGATCTAAACCAGCCAAAAATAGAGCAATGCCTTGTCTCCTCAAAACAAATAGTAGTTCATGCCTTTAACCTCAGCAATCCTGAAACAGAGGAAAGCAGATCACTGAGTTCAAGGACAGCCTGATCTACAAAACAAGTTCCAGGACAGACAGGGCTACACAGAGAGTCTCTGTCTGGTGCCTTTCTTCCCACCAAAAAGAAGAGTCAACCAGGTAAAATGGAATATGGTAAATGATGCTTTTCTTAAAAGAATTTAAAATGTTTGCAGAGTGTTATAGGGTATTTTGAACAAAAATTCATTTATTAAAATTGAATTTTAAATATGTCTTGCCTTAGAGAATAGTTGGCAGTCAGGAAGAGAAGCTCATAGAAACTTAGTATTAAATTGACTAGAGTATACTTCAAGGTTACAAAGATTATACTGCAATTTAATTGTTGGATTATAGTTTATCCTCAAAGATTAAAATCAAATTGTGTAACCTGAATTTGTTCTACATTTAAGCAAGCTCTGTATATACCAATGACTTCTTCAATGCTGAAATGCTGATGGAGTCATAGCTTATCACCTGATTAAGACTGCACAGTATTCTAGGGGCCATTCATATCAAGTATCTTTTTAATAAGGCTTGTCATTAGTGCTTTGTTAAAATTATAGTCATCATGACACACACTTTAATCTTCAAGGGAGAGAGCACACTTACTCACCAAACTGTGACTACTGATATAAATATTTAATATTGTTTATTTACCACTTATAACTGAACCATGCAAGGCAGGCCTGAACACAGATATATTGGTCTAGTGGGTAGAAAACAGCAAAACTCACCATTTTCCTTTTTATTTAAGTATCTTTAATTCTTATTTCTGATGGCTTCTCTTGTCACCTCATGAGTAAGTAGGGCTAATGGTGGCTGCAGCAAAATCTCACTTCTAATTCATCATGTTAATTGAAGTTTAATGAGAGGCCTAAGGCTGAAGAGTCGTTTACCTAGAATCCTATTGGAGTAGAGCTTATTATAGTAGTTAATATGGCATGCAATAATTAAATGACTTTACCAGATAGGTACTGTATTTATCATAAAGGTCAAGTAAAGCAAAATTTTTGAGAGTTTTCATCATCATTGTTGAAGGTTAAATTCTCTGGACTCTTAATTGAAACAGTAGTTTCAGATATTTGTCCTTAGTGCAGAACTGGCTACATTACATCTTTGGTGACACCAAGTTAAAAATGAAATGCTCAGTATTTCCACTATATTGTCTTTACCCATATGAATGCTTACTTGCCTTAATGGATTACACTTTTGAAACAAAAGTTGAAAGATGAACATTATAAATAATTTCAAGATGGGAGCAGTATAAAACTTGACCTAGTGTTATCTTAGGTGTCTGCACAGATTCACTGTACATCTCTGGTGGTGGTTCCAGCTCAGCTCAGAGAGCAGAAAGGAAAAGACAAACTTTTTAGTAATTGAGGCTGATCTAATATCATGCTAGACCTTATAATGCTGTGAATATTGGAGAAATAATTCTCATCAAATTTTGGACCATAGATTGTTGTTGAGGCCTACTGACCAGACCAATGAAAAAGCTGAGTTGGGACCAGTAAAAACTACAGTCACATGTAAGTCAGGAAGAGCCTATTTGTTACCTGATGAGACAGAAAATAACTTCAAAACAATAGCACATGAATCAATCCTGAGAAGAAAAGAAAAGACCTAGAAGAAAAATTGATGAGTACTTCATAAACATACCTATACTTAAAGTATGCACTGGGCTCCACAAACACTCATTTATTATAACCAAATAACAGCAATATTTTAAAGATTTTCCTCATTTTCTACTTTCTTTAAAAGTTAGTGAAATATTTAAGGATATATTTTCAAATAACAATATCCTGAAATGTATTGAAGAAGGTGAATAAAGCAGTTTTACTCAGACTAAATTAAGTTTTTGTCTTCTTACTCACTTCCATGTCTAATCTGTTTCTCTTCTAATGATAAGGAGAACTCAATAAGACCTAGCACATTCTCTCACACATAAACTGTGGTCAGTAATTGTTTATGGAAATAATTATATATAATTTAGTATTTGCAATAACTAACTACTAGACCTCTTAGGAATAAGTTCCCAGGTACTGAACATTTATTGTAATCAAAGTACTAGCAGTGCTCACTCTCTGCAATGAAGTGAAGGCTGGATGTATTCCAAACATGGAACACCAGTAATAAATAATCAAACAACAGCTCTGTTGAGACACAATTGTGCTTTCATTTCCTGATGTAGGTTGCAATTTCAGTGGGGGAGTAATATCTTCTTGTCACAACATCATTTATTACAATAATAACTTAATCACACAGAATCCCTTCTGAATGTGTTGCTCCCTGTAGTTCAATATAGAATCTCACTCCACTTTAAGTGACTTCTTTGTTACTTTCTGAAAAGTGAAACTGTAACAAGATATCATTGGCAAAGTTTGTTGTTACTGTTTGTTGTTTGTGTATGGAGAAATATATTGCTTTACTCAGTCCACAGAGCTACATCAAGTACCCAAACAGTGCTAGGCTGAATTCTGAGATTAAAACAGTGACTTAGATAGTGATGCTTTCTCTCTCATTGTTGTAAAGAATTAGAGTGATACTTAGTATTAACTTCAGCCAGATTAACAATATCTACACCCTAAGAGAATAATCCATTGGAAGATTGAGTTAAACTGAATCTTAGGCTTAGTGGGCACAAAACACATTGTTAGCCAGTTCCTGACAGTTCACTATTTTAAGTAAATTTTCCATTAGTTAAAAGAAAAGAGGCAATAATTAGAAGGACAAAATATTAAACACCTAAGTCAGAAAAAGTTTGGTAAGTCTGAAAAATAAATAACACTCAATAAAGACAAAACAGGGGGTTCCTCTTATACTTCATATTTATTATAAATCATTATTAGAGAAAAGATTTGCTGTTCTCTGAATTAGATCAGTAGTCAGGATATCTGTCTCTTTGCCCTCTGTTGAAATAAGAAGTCAAGAATATGGATTAAAAAGAAGTACTATCCACTATTATATCTGAAGCAAGCAAATTAAAAAGAGAAAGCACTTGCATTGTAGAGTGTGAAGAGGAAGGATTTGTTCTTTACTTTTCTCTGACAGTTCTACCTTCTGAAAACCACCTGGCATCCCTGTGTTACTGGCCTAGCTTAGCCATCTCTCTTTTTGATTACAGTAACATTGGTACCAGACAGGTAGAAGAGGAAGACTAATTTTAGGGAAATTGAAATAAAAGGAAAAGGGGATTTTTCTTACTTGAAGCAATGGTATATATGTCAGCAAACACAGACCAAAATTCAAGATAACATTTTATGTCCCTATTTGCTCATATTGTGAAGAGAAAACTTAAGATCTAAAAATCGTGCAGTTCAAGCTTTGGAATATATAATTGTTATCTGGAAATTTTATATTATATTAGGGCACAAATATTGGGATAATTGAGGATATATGTGTAAACTTCTTCAGTGTTTGTTTAAGAATGTGAACACCCCCTAATACTGTTGCCAGGAAGGGAAAATGGATTAACAGCTTCAAAACTTTTTATATAATTTTTCCAAAGTCTCATTTTTTTATTGGTAGCTTTGTATTACATGTGCCAGAAAAGTAATTTCCTCTCAAATTGTTATGGTAGTCATGAAAGATTTAACATATTATAAGAAGATCCCCTCAGGTTTGTAGACCTATTGCTTTTTTAAAGATATAATACTCACTAAATAAAAATGTTCTTTCTAATTTTGTCATGTAGAAACAAGCACACATGAAAAAATAAGAGTCTTGAATTTGTTTTTAAATATACTCAGGTAATATAATATCACACACAGAAACACAAACACAAACACACATTCATTCATTCTCTAGATCTGGTTCCTTACATGAAGACTTCAAAACACTTTTAATTTCTTGATTTATGCTCATAATAGGAGAATCTTTTTCTAATGTTGAAACTATTTATCTTAGTTGCTAACAGAGTGCTTCTGAATTGAAATTCTTTGGAACTTCCTGGGTAATAGTAGCAACTTTTATTCTTTATTTTCACTTTGTAAGAACTTTATTTTCCTTCCATCTTTTTTCCCTCTGCTCAGGTGTTTGTAGAGCTCAGGACCACCCAGCGGTGGCTCCAACCCACTAGGTGGCCTGTGCTGTGGGAGCTGCTGACCAGTCCTCAGTGGCTGGCTGAGCACTCCAGTCTTCAGTAGGGAACTGCTGGATGGAAACAGAGGGTACCTGCACACCCTCAGACCAGTTGGCCACCTCTGGCTGAGCAGCAGTGAACTCATGAGCTGGTGCAGTCTATTTACCCTAAAACTCCTCCTTGGTCACAGCCTTCTCAGCAGCAGCCTGTTCCTCCTTCTCAATCTCCTTTGGGTTTCTGTAGAAGTGGCTCAGCCATTAAAGGGTAGGCTTAAAACTAAAATATAAGAGCAACTTTTATTCTAATGAGGTCTATCTTATTAGACTCGTAGATAACTTTAGGATGGGGTTTGATTGTCAGAAAGACCAAGACAAGACATAATTAAAATTTGTACTTTTAGTCCACTCTAATCTTTGATAAATGGCTAATGATTTTTATTATATCCAGGTAATGAAGAACCCATAAAAGTAAAACAAACAAAGCTCCAAATTTATGGGATTTGGAGAACTTTTACATTGGTGAACATGATTTACATATTTAGCCATTTGTCTTATCACAAACTATATGCTTTGAAATTAATAAACAAAATAATTGAAATATCTTTTCATGTTATTGGTGTCATTAAAGCAAATTTTCAAGCCTATGAGGATGGAGTTTATTCGAACTTCTACTTTATGGCTTCAATTTTCTGCATTCAGAAAGATGTGTAACAAACTGTGATTTCCAGTGATACCTGAAATGGAAGCAGTCTTGTGATATCAGGCCATTGATATCATTTGTGATTCCATTTATCAATAGTTAATGGAAAAAAATTAATTGGATTTCTTAGCAAATCATTAGTGTAAAAAAGGACAGACAACAGGTTTTGGTCATGGCAATTTCCCACATATTTGGTTGGAGGATTTTCCCAAAGAAAGTTCAGATTACTACTTTCAAAAAGTTCTTTATATATAATAAATCATAAATAATTATCAGATGTTTATATAAATTAGTTTAGAGATAGGATGTAGTAAAATGTTTCTGGCCTGGCCTAGCCCAAAGGTCAAAACCAGCAGTCCCAAATAATCACACAAAGTTCTATATTAGTTATAAGCTGCTTGGTCTAGGCTCAGGCTTATTGCTACCTAACTTTTGCATATTAATTTAACCCGTTTCTATTGATCTATGTTTTCCCACATGGCAAATAGCTTACCTTTGTTTCTTTACATTTACTTCATTGGGTGTCAGTTTGCAGCATCTGTGTTTGACTCCATCCTTATTCCCCTTTAAATATGCTTGGATTTCCCTCCTGACTATAAGCTGACTTGCCATAGGCCAAAACAGTCTCTTCATTAACCAATGGTATTCACAGTACACAGAAAGACATCTCACATCACTTTCCCCTTTCTGTCTAATCAAAAGGAAGGTTTCAATTTTAACATAGCAAAATTACATATAAAAAAGCTATCAGGGGTTCCCTGAAGGACAGACTCAGACCCCGCCCTGAGGTGAGGAGGGGTCACCAGGCCCAAGCACCTATATCCCAGCCAGGGAGGGAAAGTTGAGCTCCCATCGGTTCTGGTTCTGCTTCTGGGACCAGGTGCTGTCTGCAGAATCCCAGCACACTCTGTAGCAGGGGCAGATAAAGTCTGCCTGTCACCATATTCATAGCTGCTGCTAAGGGAATTGCAAGGCTACCCACCTCGACCTCCAACTGAGCGAACAGATAACTTCTGGGGTCTCTGAAGGAAAGACTCAGACCCTACCAAGAGAGGTGACAGGAGGCTTACAAGCCCGAGTGCCATAACTGACCAGGAACCATCAAATCGTGAACCATTGAAGACATGGGCAAACATCAGTGCAGAAAATTACATAATAATACAAAGAACAACATGGTAACTCCAGAAGAGAGTGGCGATCTTATAAACACAAGACCTGAACTGAGCAATGAAGAGGAAAGAGAGGGAAGCAACACCAAAAATTCCTTTTTGATGATTATCGAAGCTCTCAAAGAAGATATGAAAAAAAGCCTTAAAGAAATAGAAGAAAATACAAACAAAAAATTGGAAGAGATGAACAAATCTATGAAAGAAACAAGCCAGTCTCTAAAAGCTGTAATGGAAGCAATAAAAAAGGCACAAAATGAGGCAAAGATTAAAATAGAAAATCTGAAGAAAAAAGCTGGAACCACAGATACAAGCATAACCTGCGGAGTTCAAGAGATGGAAGATTAAATCTCTGAAGTGGAAGACTCAGTAGCTCAAATAGATATATCAGTCAAAGAAAATAGTAAACCTAAAAAATTCATAACTCAAAATGTTCAGGAAATCAGGGACACCATGAAAAGACCTAATTTGAGAATAATAGGAATATAAGAAGGAGAAGAATACCAGCTCAAAGTCACAGATAATGTTTTCAATAAAATCATACAAGAAAACTTCCCTAACCTGAAGAAGGAAATGCCTATAAAGATACAAGAAGCTTACAGAACACCAAATAGATATGATCCCAGAAAAAAGTCAGCGCGCCACATTATAATGAAGCCACAAAACATACAGAACAAAGAAAAAATTTTAAGAGCTGCAAAAGAAAATGGCCAACTCACATATAAAGCCAGACCCATCAGAATAACGCCTGACTATTCAATGGAAACAATGAAAGCTAGAAGGGCTTGATCAGAAGTTATACAGACACTAAAACAGCATGGCTGCCAAACTAGAATACAATACTCTGCAAAATTATCAATCAACATAAATGGAGTAAACAAGGTATTTCAGGACAAAGTCAGACTGAAAGAATATCTATCTACCAATCCAACACTACAGAGAGTATTAGAGGGAAAACTCCAACCTAAGGACCCCAGATACACCAAAGAAATCACAAACAATCAATAATTCCACAGAAGAATACCCTAGAGAAAGGAAATACAAACAAGTTACCACCAAAAGTGGCACGAAATATGAATCAATGGTCACTAATTTCCCTTAATATCAATGGTCTCAACTCTCCTATAAAACGTCACACACTAACAAGATGGACACAACAACAGAAGCCATCCTTCTGTTGCTTACAAGAAACACACCTCAACCGCAAAGACAGACACAGGCTTAGAATAAAGGGTTGGGAATAGATTTTCCAGTCAAACAGTCCTAAGAAACAAGCAGGGGTTGCAATCCTAATATCTAACAAAGTAGACTTTAAGCTAAATGCAATTAAAAGGGACCAAGATGGTCACTACTTATTCATCACAGGAAAAATTGGTCAAGAGGAGATTTCAATCTTGAATATTTATGCCCCTGATATAAGGGCACCTACTTATGTAAAAGAAACACTGCTAAAGCACGAATCCCACATCAATGCTTACACCATAATTGTGGGAGACTTCAATACCCCACTTTCAACCCTGGATAGATCAACCAGACAGAGTGTCAACAGAGAAATAAGGAGTCTAAAAGAGGTAATGATGCAAATGGATTTAACAGATATCTACAAATGCTTCCACCCAAAGGCAAAGGAACATACATATTTCTCAGCTCCTCATGGACCTTTCTCCAAAATTGACCACATAATTGGTCATAAAGCAAATATCAACAGATACAAAAAAAAAATGGAAATAATCCCTTGTAACATATCAGACCACCAGGGCCTAAATTTAGAGTTCAACAACATCAAGAAATCAAAGAAAGCCTACCAACTCATGGAAACTAAACATGACTCAGCTGAACCATCTCTGGGTCAAGAAAGACATTAAGAAAGAAATCAAAGTCTTCCTAGAATTCAATGAAAATGAATCTACAACATATCCAAACTTGTGGGACACAATGAAAGCCGTCTTAAGAGGAAAATTCATAGCGCCAGATGCCTATATGAAAAACCTGGAGAAATCCCACACTAGAGGCCTAACAGCACAGCTGAAAGCCTTAGAACAATTAGAAGGGAACTCACCTAGAAGGAGTAGACAGCAGGAAATAATCAAACGTAGAGCTGAAATCAATACAATTGAAACAAAAAGACCAATACAAAGAATCAATGAATCTAAGAGTTGGTTCTTTGAGAAAGTTAACAAGATAGATAAGCCCTTAGCCAAACTAATCAAAAAACAGAGAGAGATTGTTCAAATCAACAAAATCAGAAATGAAAAGGGGGACATAACAACACACCCCCAGGAAATACAGAGAGTTATCAGATAATGCTTTGAAAATCTGTATTCCAAAAAATGGAAAACCTAGAAGAAATGGACAGCTTTCTGGACAGGTACCATCTACCAAAATTAAATGAAGATCAGATTAATTACCTAAACATGCCTAGAACCCTTAAGGAAATTGAAGCTGTCATTAAAAACTTCCCCAAAAATAAATGCCCTGGTCCAGATAGTTTCATTGCCGAATTCTACCAGACATTCAAAGAAGAATTACTACTACCGTTACTCCTCAAACTATTTCACACAGTAGAAACTGAAGGAATATTGACAAATTCCTTTTATGAGGCCACAATCATCCTAATACCCAAGCCACTCAAATACACAACAAAGAAGGAGAATTACAGACCAATTTCCCTCATGAATATTGATGCGAAATTTCTCAACAAAATTTTGGCAAACCGTATACAACAATG
>PVIH01029443.1:0-13641 GCA_004025045.1 Sigmodon hispidus
TGTTGGGAAGGGGAGGAGACCTTGAGTGGGGATATACAGGGATGGGAAAGGAAAAGAGAATTTGGAGGGAAAGATGAACACAGAGAAAATATGGGTGTAGCAATCTTATTTGTATTTCTTCCCTTGATGAGCCATGCTTATCATTCTTGTCCTCTGTATAGTTATTGTTAACTCTTCCACATTTTAAATTCTTTTTACTATTTTTTTTTTGTTTGATAAATACAAAATAAAGAAGGAAAGAACAATAAAAAAATACTTTTTTTTTCAGTTATGGAAGGTAGACATTCCAGCTCAAGATCCCAAGGAGCTTTGTTTTGTATCTCCTAGGGTTTTGGGTTTATATTCATACGGTTTTTTTGCTGTGTATATCTTTATCCTAATGAAAACACCAGGCATTTTGGATAAGAGCCCTCTCCTGTATGCCCTCAGTTGGCATTACTTAGCTTTAACCAAGTACAGTCACTGTCTCCTCAACAAGAAGGGTTTGGGGGAAGATGATGAAGACAAATCAATCAATACCACACCCTTCTAAAAGGTCCTGTGTCTGTTAAAGGTATATAAATGAATCGACTCCCAGCCCTGGTATAGACTGACAAGGAAAAACAAGTCCTTCCCAAAGGGAAGTCAACCCTATTCTGTGCATCAGACCTTCAGCCCAGCTCCTATTGAACAAGTACACAAAAAAGAAGATTAAATATTGGTGTGGCAGTTTGGGAAACAAATAGAATGAAACTATGTTTGTATTAATTTAATTTTAAAATCAACTTACCACTTATCAGGACTTGCTCAACTAGAATACATCCATGAAGACTATTTACAAATATTTCACTTTGTGTACCCAGCAGCATTTACTTATGGCTTTGACCTCAAATTTATGGAGTGAATGATATATTAGAGTCTGGGGAGGAATTACGATGCTCTCACAGAACTGATCTCTCAGTGGGAGTTTCTCACTGTAGACAAATTTGATAGATTATCTTAAATTCTCCAGTGTCTGTGGTAAGGCACCCAGTAATGTCTAGTGTGTTGGATGGTTGTGTTGATCCTGCATGCCATTTCTTTCTGTGTTCCTCTATCATTTCCTTTGCCACGTGGCTTTGCAGTTTCTTACATCAAGGGGTCAATTTAGTTAAAGGACTCATCACTCAATAGTTGTGACACAGGCAAAGGCATGGATAAAGCCTGGCTATCTCATTTCTTTCTCTACGTTTATACTTGTGCACTATTGCAAACACCAACTACTGAGAAAGTAGGAGACACACGGGTAGAAGATTTGCCTCAAATACTACTTAACTGCAAGCCAACAGATTGAAGACCCACAGCTAGGTGACCAAGCCTTATTATAACTGATAAAAGTATCAAAGTCTAAATCATCAACCTATTTACTTCTCAGCTAAATAAATGGATATCACTTGGGAAGTGGCTTCAAACATAGCATGACCAATGTAAAGTTTAACTGATTTAGCCAGTGAAAGCTCCCAAGAACTAAAACATTATTTGGAAAAGATAGTGCGTTAAAGAATTGTTAAGCTTTCAACACCTTGGCTAACAAAGAGATTGGTGGGATTCTAAGAGTTGGTTTAAATACAATAAATGGTAGATACACAGATCTTTGTCTGATAAAAAAAAAAGGTAGAATTAGAAAGATATAATGATTAAACTTTGTTGTCATTTAATTGGATTAAAAATGTAGAAAATTGGTGAAGCATACCTTTGAATGAGTATCTGAGAATATTTCTTTTTCAAATGTAACTCTTTATGGATTATTTGAGAGTTTCCCATCATGCACCCCAATGCTGCTCATCTCCAGTCTTCCCATATCCTCTCCTCACCCCTGCAGGTCCTCCCCACCAAAGAAAACAAAACATAGCGAGTGAGCAAATAAACAAAAAGAAGAACAAAACAAACAAACAAAAAATGAACAACAGCAAAAAATAATTTATTTGCTTCACCATCTTGATAATATAACACCCAGTAGTGCGTAACTCCAACAATGCAATGAGTTAGATCAAGCCAAATTAATAAACCCAGGTTTAATATACATAATAAAGCGGCTCCCAATGCCTCTCTGAAAGACAGGAGAGAAGTCACATGGCAAATCTGTGGACCAGGTCTTAAGTGCTTAACATCTTTAGCCATCAGAGAAATGCAAATCAAAACAACATATCATTTTACATCTGTCAAATTGGCTAAGATAAATGACACAGATGACAGCCTATGCTGGAGAGGGTGTTGAGCAAGGGGAACACTCCTCCATTGTTGGTAGGAGTGTAAGCTTGTTCAGCCACTCTGGAATGCAGTGTGCCGGTTCCTCAGAAAACTAGGAATCAATCTCCCCAAGGATCTAGCAATACCACCACTAGGCATATACCCTAAAGATGTGCATTTGCACTCCGAAGACAATAGCTCAACTATGTTCATAGTAGCATTATTCATAATAGCAAGAACCTGGAAACAACCTAGATATTCCTCAACTGAAGAATGGATTAACAAACTGTGGCACATCTACACAATGGAGTACTACTCAGCAGTAAGAAAAAAATAATATCCTAAAATTCTCAGGCAAATGGATGGTGTAGGGGCTGACACATGGAGTACCCCCTGAGGCACCAGGAGAGCAGTAGACCTGTAAAATTTGGGCTTGAAAATGAGTAGAGTCAAAGAGGTTCTGGAGACTGGTGTTAGTTTCTACCAGACCAGATTTTTTGATACAGTAGCAGAACTCTTTCCCCAGGAACCTGCAGATGTCTGTAAAAGAACTGGAACAGATTTATATCTTGATGTCATAGCAAAAGGCTATAGTTTGGGGTTAAGAGGTATTAACATTTTTTCCTAGGGCTTGGTTTCAGCAAGATAAAATACATCTTTAAGTCTAGAGGACAGCCAGAGAAAATTTACTAAATAGAAGAGGTTGAGTGGGTGACGGAGAAGGAGGGAGGCTGGCGGGGGGGGGGGGGGGGGGGGGGGGGGGAAGAGTAACAGAACTGTACATGCCTGCAGGCTTTCATACCTTCTCTAATGTTAACCTGTCTCTAAAAGCTGGGACCAGGAAAATCCACAGAACTTTAAGGACTCCTGAAAACTGTGGTCAGTGCTTTATATCAAAACTTCATTTATCAATGCTAAAACTCTGAAACTTTGAAATTGCATCCGAAAACTGTTTATCCTAAACCATAAAACCTATGAATGAGGCAATCCTGTCTGTACCTTTAAGAAGAAACTTAACTAATGATCTAATTGAGCTGCTAAGGTATTTGTAGCCTTGGGGGTGGAGGGATGGAGTTGTTAAACTGGCAAACTTATCAGTGCTGTAGTCATCAAATGTCATCAGATCTGAGAAGGATAAATAAATTAGCAGAAGGGAGACAGCTTTCTAGCTACCTAGGCAGTCCCCGGTTTATTCGTCAACTTTGGGGAACAGAAATCCCAAAGGCAGTACCCATATTCAGCTGCCAGGCCTGGAAGACCTGACAGGCTCTCGTGTGGGGTAGAAATTTGGGAGTGAACTACCTTGTCTTGGGGATATCAGTTCTCAAGTCCTGGTGCTTCACAATATGAACAGGATCTTGGCAACAATTAAAATGCAAAGCAGCTAGCCACTCTGTGGTTCTCTTTGCTACATTTAAAGCAAGTTTCCATGTGGAAATTCTTCTGTGCTCATCTATCTTTCTTGGAGGAGATACAGGATGTTGCCACATGCTGGCATATCTCTATCATGAGCTTTTCATTAAAATGCCATGTTCTCAGATCTCTGAAGCATTTGAGAATCAGAATATAATTATCTGTTAGAGATATCTATTTATTAGACAAATGTAGTTTAGGTTTAACTCTGAGAACATATATAAGTTAAATCTGGACATATAGTTTACCCAACTAGTTACAGCTTACCAGTGTTAGTAAAATCGAAAAAGATTAGAAGGAATATCTCAGCCTCTAGTGTTCAGCTATGGTCCCAAGACACAGAGCATAATTATTTGTGGAGAGCAAAGCCAAGTTTTAACAATGTAAACAATTTAGTGTTTTTAAAATCAATAATAAGGGAAATATGTTTACATTACAAAATCTGGCTGCCAGCAAGATACATATGTGTCTATGAGTGCATGGAGGTGCAGAAAACCAACACTGTTTTAAGCCTTATCTTTCATAAATCTTGTTTTAGTACAGGACAGGAATTATCAGAAATCTATCCTAATCCCAAATAGCCTGGAGACCTAATGTCTTCTAGAGGACCCATTCCCCCATGGTCACCTCTATCTAAGATGGCAGTGAAATCACATACCCTTCCTCTCTCTGTCCTTAGTCAAAATGGTGACTACCCACATACTGGTTTCCAGAACACTTCCATTTTGGAGTTACATTTTACAATTTGGAGTTAACTCTTCTTACAAATTTTTAACCATGTCCAATTTATTAGATGTTTTTCTTTAAGGTAAAAATAGCATAAATAACTCTTTTCTGTCATTAAATTAGATTCAGCAAAACGACTAGTTGTAACGAAGATGCATGGAACACATACACTCAGGCATCAAAGACCAATCAGAAACAAGCATACTATGGTTACAGTTTTACCTGCAAACACAAAGCAGATGGGGCTTTTCAACAGGAAGGCAAACAAAGTTTTAAACCACGTCAGAGGACATAGCCTGCTGTGGGTGGGTAGAATTTGTGCTTGCTATGGGGTGGCGGTGGTAGGGGTGGGGAAACACGCAGTGAAATGAATCCAGACAGAACAAACAGAAGAAGGAGACATTTAAGAAGTTTCAGGTTGGGAGAGAAATCAGGAACAGAGAGAACTGCGGGCATTAAAGGCAGGCAGCAGGGAGCTGGGAACTGGTGAAGAGGGGTGGAGACACAGGCAGCAAGAGGAGAAGGGAGCAGGAGTGTAACCGTGTAAACATGGATGAGGCACATGGTGTGAGACAGCCACAATCTGGATAAATTTCACAGGAGACCACCCACGAGAATCTGGGGATCATGCTTGGATCTGAAGATCCAAGTGAATCTGAAGATTCACAAGCTGTTTGCCTGAGACCAGAAACTATGGGGGGAGCATTTCCTAACATAGTCTAGGGCCAAAACAGTGAGGGAGAGTAGGGATGTCCTTGTGCGGAACATCTCCCAAACAAAAGAACTTCAAGAAGTAGAGACTGGCTCTCCCCTCAAACCAGCCAGAATCAGCTGGCACTGGCTTGACAGACAGTGTAGAAGCCTCTGGCCCAGAGGGTTGTAGACGTGGAAGAGATCCTGGATCTAGTATAAGCATTTGGTTTGAAACTGGATGATTTACTAAGCAAAGTCCTTCTTAACAGAGGTGAAGCGGGGAGGAGCAGGGAGTGATTTACCATGTCCACACTATATGGTGGCAGAAAGATTCAACTTACCCTGGCCAAAGCACAAGATGATAAGAAAATATAATTCCAGGTAGGGAGTAATTCCACCAAGGTGATAAATCAGATCAAACTGAATTAATTAGTTCAGGTTTAATAAACAGAGCAAAGCAACTCCCTAGTGAGAAAGGAAGGAAAGGAACTGGCATGGCAGATCTGTGGACCAGGTCTTAAAATACCCTGTAGGCATGGTCTTTAGCAACCCTGCAGAGGAGCTAATTCTTGGCAGGCTTTCTGAAGGGTGAGGTCTGGAGAGGACAGCTCCAGGTGAAGGGCCTCTGTTTGGCACACTGATGGTGGTTTGGAATGGGGCCCACGTAGGAAATCCCCAACACCTCAACATTTTGGGGTATATATGAGCACTGGATCAAGTCTGACTACTTCCTATTGGCAAGGAATGACAAAAGGAGACAGATGAGATTCTGCAGGCTTGCACTCAGTGACAGGTATGAGTGAAGATGCATTCAATTGACTACCGCTCTGCAGACCTCAGGAATGTGTTTTTTGAGGACTTGGAGAAGGCAGGTTGCAGCACTGATGTCCCAAGAGCTTGGGGAAGGGTATACCAAACTGGGGGATGATGTGTTCAGGGGTAACTTAGCCATCATATCTGCTGTTTCCCTGGAGGTGGGGACTGCATCATCCTGTATTGGTGTCAATAACAGTTAAGAGAAAATGGAGCTTTTTGTGAGTGGGCATGTGAGTGAAGTCAATCTGTCCCTACTTGCCTGGTTGGTGTCCTCAGAGCTAGTGCAGGGGCTGGCTGGTACAGAGCTGACTGCTGCAGGGCCTGGTTTATCTGGAGGGCCCCTTGTGAGTTAGCCTTGGAACAAGTCTGGCAGAAGGATTGGACTTGGCTTGGTACTGATTCACCATGCTAAATTCCTTGATACTGTAGCAGAACTCTTTCCCAGGAACTGACACAATTATAATGAATATTTTGTATATATGTATATGTTCAAATAAGTAAGTATATTTATCTCCTCAAAGACATCACATTTCTTCTTAGTCAAACTGCTTCAATCTTCCCCCTAAATCTTTCAAATATAGTTTTGAGAACTTAATATATGAGCACCGTACCTACATCACTCCTATTATCTTCAGTTCATGTATTTCTTGTCTCCTCAAAAATTTGTGTTTTCTTCCATTATTATTGTTTCATATATTTACATATATACATATATGAGTTCATTTAATATTTCACATACATACATGTGTGATGGGTTGACCACTTGAAACTGAACAACCTACGTGGGAGTTTATTCGTTCCAGAAACTGATTCTCAATTCTCAGAGGACTTTGGCCACCTATAGTACCATGTAGAATTTGTCTGGCTAACACTGGCATGTCAGATAGTATTGTCCGCATGCTGACCTTATCCATGAAACCATGATGTGGAGATTTTATGGGTACATTTCACATGACATGTTCAGGTAATATTTTTGCACAGTTAAGTAAAGAATCAGTTACATGAAGAGGAAGCCAACTGAGAGGAAGAAAGTCTTTGCTATCTATACATCCAATAGATTAATATCCAGAACTGTCAAAGAACTCTAATACAAAGAATGAAAAAACAAAAGACCCAAGCGGAAATTTTACTATGGATATGAAAAGGGAGTTCTCAAAAGAAGAAAAGAAGGAGAAGGAGAAAAGAAAACCAGGAAGAGGAACAGGGGGAGGAGAAACTAACAAAGAAAAATGACCAAAAAAAAATCTTTAAACATGTTCAACATCCCGATACAACTTGAACTACTACCCTAAGTTAGAAATACTCTAAGATGTCACCATAGGCCATTTAGAATAGCTAAGATCAAGAATATATTTGACAGATGCCTGTGAAGAAAGGGGAAGCTTCATTCACTATCGGTGAGACTGCAAACTGGTGAAGCCACTTTAGAAATCAGAAAGAAGAATTCTTAAAAATCTAAAACTGAATCTACCACATGACTCATCTATACCAGTCTTTAACATATGCCACCCAGCATCCTGCTTCCAGATGCTTGTTCAGCCATGTTCATTGCTGCTCTATTTACAACAGTGAGGGAATAAAAACAATCTAAATGTCCTTCAACCCATGACTAGATAATGAAAACATGGTATATGTGCACAATGGAATACTACTTGGCTGTAAAGAAAACTGAAATCATGAAACTTACAGGTAAATTTATGAACTGGAAAGTATTATCCTGAGTTAGGTAACCCTGACTCAGAGAAACAAAACACCACACCTTCTCTCTTACTTAGGATATTAAAGTTTTCATTCTTAGCTCACAACATGCCAGGCACTCCTGTATGACCCTTGAAAATCTCCATTCAGATCCACTGTCTCCTGAGCCACATGGGCTGAGTTCCATGACCCATGTCCACCAGGCCTTGTTGTTCCTGACTTCCTTCAGACAGCTCTGAAGATGAAGATGAAGACTGGAAAGACTCACTTCTGTGTCTGCATTCCACAGACTTTCTTTCTCTTGCTGAGTTGTTCTCTCTCTCTCTCTCTCTCTCTCTCTCTCTCTCTCTCTCTCTCTCTCTCTCTCTCTCTCTCTGGTGTGTGCATGTGTGCATGCTTGCATGCATACTTTGTGTGTGTTAAGGGATACACACATACATTTTAGGCAGAGGCTTCTACAGTGTGTTGTCATAATCAAAGCTTTGTGCATCTCCACTTAATTTTTCCCCCCGCACTTGAGAACCGATCTTCTGGTTCTTGATAGTCTTGAAAAGCTTTATTCCTTGTTCTTTCACCGACACATTTATTATGAAAGGCCCTTTGTCCAAACGTTGTGAAAAGCTTTATTCGCTCCTTTGAGGATGCCATCTGTTTCCTACTAGCACTTCTAATGATGCTAACTTCTCCCACCTTGTTTATCCCTCTCTCTTTCCAAGACCCCAGGCTTCCACTTCAGTTGTATCTCTTTCTTCTTTCTCCTACACAGCCAGACTCTCACACATGCTAAAACTACCCACTTACGCTTTAACTTTTCCCAGACAGTATCCCTGACGACTGCCCTGCTCTCACATCATTCCCCTTCCAATTGCATTAGGTATTCCTCATGTGCTCATGTGCATCATTATTTGTAAGGATGCCTAAGTCCCCATGATGAGAAGAAAGACAACTTCTCAAGGTATCAAAGGTTAACCTTTGAAACTCTTTTTTTTTAAGAGTTCTATGTCAAAAGGTAATCAGAGTTGCTAACCATACTTGAGGGAATGACACGTGTGAACCCAACATGATCACAATAGTCTTTGAAAGAGAGTAGAGAAGAACTGAGTAGTTGATAGTGGAAGAAAACCTTTAGTGGTCCTCGCTAATTCCTTGAGTACAGAGGGACCCTAAGTCAAGGCATGTGGAGAGAGATCAAGAGCTAGAAGCGGCACATGATAGGTTCTCTCCTAACAGTTCCAGAAGAAACACAGCACCTTCATTTGAATAAGGTCCATTTTGGACTCTGACACAGAACTGTAAAATAACTTAAGCCACCAAAAATGAGGCAAGATGCTACAGTGGTGATAGAAAACTAAAGAATCCCCCATCACCTAGTCAGATCCTAGATGTCAAGGGCCATGTCTCACATTTGTCTTCCAAGCTCCTTCTATAAAACTTTGAGTTTTCTCAAATATATTTATGGAATAAAAGATGACTCAAAATTGTGTGGTCAACCTGTCATATCTAGATGCTTCTGAGTCTATTTTTCATGTAGCAATAGTTTTTCTTTTTCTGAAAGAAGAGATCTATACTTGCTCATAAATTGTTTAAAAATAGTTTTTAGTTATCAAACTACTGCAAAATTGTTGAGAAAAACAACTAGCCATTTGCCAGGCAGAACAGGGATGCAGGAATTTGAAGGCACCCATGATGTCCTTCCCCTCAGCAAAGCGGCTGTGGTAACTGTGGTCTGCCTGGGGACATGCCCAGCTCCCCAGATGCACAGGGAAGAACAGTTTGTTCCTTCCCCTAGCACAGCTGGCCCTGGTTTTGGCTAGATCTGGATTCCCAGGTCTCCCGGGCACTGACTACTAGAGTCTGGCATAGACTCCAGCTCTAGCATTTCCAGAGGGCTGTTCTCTCACCAGTCTGGAGCAGATACCTATCATCATTACAATCTTGTTCTTATAGCAGCAGCAAATGACCCACAAATCCCACAATCTGTCCATAAAATAAGAGCTAACGCCTTGGTTCAAAGCCCATTTGACTTTCCTAAGAACTCTGGACCAGAAGCCAAGAATCCTAGGGTCTTGTCAGGCTCTACCACTAGCCAGCCATGTGACCTTGACTGATTTGATTCTGTAGCTTGTGAAAGGAATGGGCTTCTGTGGTCACTGTGGCCTCTCGAAGTCTAAGAGACTGTGACAGTTGTACAGTTCTCTAACACATTGATGCTTAGAAACTGCCTGTGACACACTACTCCCACTGATGATAGCACTTCACCAAGAAAGAAAGAAAGCCATAGAGGCTGTTTTAAAAGTGAAAGAAGAGAGGGTGGAAAGAGAAGAGAATTCATTGAGCATGTAATAAACAGCGCGTTCTTTCTCTTGCCTCAGTTCACAAATACTACAGATCAGAGGCTCACAAAATATTCCACCAAAATACCTCTGACTTTAAAGAAAAGTGCTGAAAACCTAGAAATTAATAAATTAAGCCTTCGGCCAATAGGAAACCTGGCGATTAAAACTAGTGCTTCACACATGCTGCAAACCTACCAAGCTAAACCCTCCAAACTCTGTATTTTAAGACATACTCTCACTAAGTTGCTCAGGCTGGACCTTTACATGTCATCTTCCTGCCTCATCCTCCCAAGTGCTGGAACAGGCCTGTGTCAGTAGGCCTACCTTGAAAGGGTGTTCAAGTCACTGTTCTATTGCTGTGAAGAAATGCCATAGCCACAGAAAATACTTAGAAAAGTGTTTAACTGAGGACTTGTTTACAGCTCAGAGGCTCAGTCCATTATCATCACGGCAGCGAGCATAGTGGTGTGCATGGAGCTGGAGAAGAGAGAGGAGATGGAGAAGTTGAGAGATACATAGTAATCTCCAGGCATTGAGAAAGGAGGGAGGGAGGGAGGGAGGGAGAGAGAGAGAGAGAGAGAGAGAGAGAGAGAGAGAGAGAGAGAGAGAGAGAGAGAGATTGGGCCTGGCATGGGTTTTTGAAACCTCAGAGATGTGCTTCCTCCAACAAGGCCACACCTCCTAATCCTTCTAATGCTATAAAAGAGTTCCACTCACTGATGACTGAACACAAATATATGAGTCTCCTGGAAAGGACTATTCCTATTTAAACCATCACAAATGAACATGAATTGTTTGTTCTACCCTATGAGTTATAGTTCCTGTTCTTCCATAGAGTAAAATGGTTGCTATAGTACGATGCAGTTAATTAAACTCATGGTTACAAAATTCTAGATCACTTCCATTGATCTGTGAGATGGAATCTTCTACCTCATAGCAAGGAGCAGGAATCTGAAAGTTGAACTTATTTCTTATCTTATTTCTTCATCCTACAAGATTGTAAAAAGACTGGGTAACCAGCTAGTTTACTACAACTTAGAAAGAAAATAAAAGTCCACTCCTCTGGCAGAGAGGTATGACAGGCAGGTGGGGAATCCTGTCTGTCTTCCTGCAACCTGCACAGGAAGGTGAAACGTGTCTGTTTATTCCTTTGTTTACATATGAGACAGGTTGACATTCTGTTTTCAAGATTGTATAAAGACAGTAGAAATTGAAGGGAGGCAAAAGTTGGTCCCTGAAAAGGAAGATCAGTTGCTGAAGATTTAATCAGAAGGACCCAGCCAGAGAGAAGTTATGAGCTGGGAAAGGATGGAGTGAAACTTAGCCATAGACCCAGCAGAGTAAGAGAGCAAGTATATGTGAGATTACCAAGAGACCAGTCATGGGCAAGTCAAAACACAAAGGAGCTGTTGGGAGTAGAGTAAGTCTCACTCCACTATCCTCAGGGATGCTATGACGTGTGAATGATCTGCCAAATGACTGCTGCATAACAAGTACAAGCATTTCCTAATATAAGTTGTTATCCTTACCAACAACAGAAGCAACCATGAGGAGAAGAGTTTCCCAGGCAGTAGTAAGGACAGATGAACTGAAGGCTGTAAAAACAGAGATACCAAGGTTCTGAGAAGAAGCCAACAAGCTGGAACAGAAGCAGAACCCAAAGAGTCATATAGAATCCACTGTAAGAAAGTCAGGAGAGAATATTGGCTGTTCTGAAAGGAATTAAGAGCTGAAGTCATGTGAGTACAGTGGGAAAGAGCAGAGAAAACAGGAAAGAAGAGCAATACCAAGAAATAGAGAAGGGCCTGTGGGACAGGACTAGGGCTTGTGAGCTCAGATCTACAACTGGACTGCTACATCTGCTAGCTGTGTGGTGCCTGTTTACCATGTAACCTTCCTGAGCTTGCTTCCGTCCTAGGTAAGAAAGCAGAATGCATTTCCCATAGAACTTGGAGAGATTCAAAGATCATTCGTGCAATAAAAGAAATATGTACATACTGCTTTTTTATTTTTATTAACTGATATGTAGCATTTATAAAGCAAGTAAATGATGTTTTGTCCATAGTTGATATAACTGATATTGAGCAGGAAAAGAATAAGGAAAATACATTGTTGAAATCTGAGTTTTTGGCTGGAAAGAATGAGAAGGGGAGAGTGAGGAAGAGAAAAATGGAGAAGAAAGGAGAGAGAAAGAGGGAGGATGATGGACGGGAGAGAAGGAGATGGGAGAAGAAAGAGGAGGAGATGTTGACAGGGAGAAAGTGATGGAAGAATATGAACGGGAGAGGAGGGGGAAGATGAGTCCTGGCAGTGAGGAATACAACAATTCATCATGAGAATATTTCAAAATAAATCATCAATTGGCTCCAGCCTCGGCTTTCCCCACTTGTCAGCTCGTCCCTCAAATGTTAACATTCTCCAGAGGCATCTGGCCCCAGTGTCTTCTCACTTCCAACGTCTTCTTGAGCAATGTCATCTGCTCCCTCCATTTCACTGACTACTCATTCTTTAATCATTGCATGTTTATTTCCATCAAAAATATCTCTTTTGAGCTACAAATTTGACCAATATAGATGAAAGTCAGCACAAAATACATCTTGAATCTCAGCACCCATAACAAAATTGTCTTTTCTTTCTATTTCATCACCCCCAGACAGAAATGTAGAAATCGTGCATGAAATTTCCCCTTCCCCAGAACTCTGACACTTCTCCATTAAATCAGGTTTCACCCAGATTCCTATATTTACTGCCTCGGCCCTAATTCTTGTCCCTTAACCCAAACCTAAGAAGAATAGGTTATATGTCTACCCCATGCCAGGCCACAGTCCTCCCAACAATCTTCTGCAATTAGACCAACATGGTGTGATACATGGCATTTCATGGGACATATTTAAGGACCCCACTCCTGATGTACAGATAAAATATAAAGTGCTTATAGTAGCATCCAAAATTATCCATCTGACATATGCCTGTCTATATTAGTTACCTTTACAATGCTGTTACTGCAGTACCTATAGAAACTACTTAAGGAGAGAAGGGTTTATTTTGACTCGTGGCTTCTTGACTAATGAAAGAGACTTGGAGAAAGGGAATCATTGCCATCAGCTATTTGTCACTGGTGAGCCCACCAGGTCCAACTGATACTTCTAAATCCATGGTCACACAGACAGTCTTAGCTAAACTGTATGTCACAAAACAAAATCACATGAATGCCTACATTCATAGAATAGATATGGAAAGAAAGGGGGTATTGAGAGAGGTTGGAGGAAACCATACTTAGAATGCATATGTACATTATGAAATTGTCAAGGAGCAAATTTTTTTTTCTTTTTTCTTTTCTTCTTTATTTTGTATTTATCAAAAAAAAACAGTAAAAAGAATTTAAAATGCAGAAGAGTTAACAATAACTATACAGAGGATAAGAATCATAAGCATGGCTTATCAAGGGTAGAAATACAAATAAGATTGCTACACATATATTTTCTTTGTATTCAGCTTTCCCTCTGAATTTTTTTTCCATCCCTGTATATCCTTATTCAAGGTCTCTTCCCCCTCCCAACACATCTGGTCATTTTTCTTCTCTGCAACTGCCCATCCCCTCCCTGGGCAGGGAGCAGACAGTCCTATGGTCCCACTGACCCAATAATGCTTAGATCAGTCTCCACTTCTGGCCAAATCCAGTTCTTTCCCCACTCCCTCAAGAGTGAGTCAGGTGTTCCTATAGTTGGACTGGGGTTTGAAGGGTCAGTCC
>PVIH01029444.1:0-13637 GCA_004025045.1 Sigmodon hispidus
GTGCCAGATACCAACGGCTCGCCTCTTCATCTTGGTCTTGCCACAGAAGGAGCAGGTATACTTGGCGTGCTGGCTGATCTCAATTTTCTTCACCATTTTCCGGAGGGAGGCACCATAGCGGGTCCCATATTTCCCGACGATCCCGACCTTCTTGGTGCGTTTAGCCATGTCGCCGGAACCTAAGCCCAAGCGCGAGAGGCTAGTCCATTTCTTTTGACCACCAGCTCCCAAATAATGACATTATTATGTATGAAAGCTTGGCCTTAGTTTAGTTCCCCTGCTAGCTCTTAAAACTTAAGTTAACCCATTTATATTAACCTACATTTTGCCACTTGGCTCATTACCTCTCCTCAGTACCTTGTGTCACACTTCCTTCACATCTTATGGGCAAATCCTCTGGCACACCTCCACCCAGAAGTCCATCTATCTTCTCCTGCCTAGCTATTGGCCATTTGGCTCTTTATTAAATCAATCAGAAGGTGCTTTGGCAGAGAACATTGTCACAGTGTACAAAAAGATTGTCCCAGGCTGGAGAGATGGCTCAGAGGTTAAGAGCACTGACTGTTCTTCCAGAGGACCTGAGTTCAATTCCCAGCAAAACCACATGGTGACTCACAAAAAGATTGTCCCACAATGAAATACCTTTCTTTTTTCCCAAACACTGTGTATATTGCCCTATGTAGCCCAGTTGGCCTGAAACTCATGATCCTTCTGCTTCAGCCTCTTGAGTGCTAAGAGGACAGGCAAGAGCTACTCAAACCTGTAAATAATTTCAGGGTTTTCTCTCTGAGCTATACCTTCAGTTCAGCACCAACTGGTCACAGAAATCTATTTGTGGTGTTGACCTGTTGAATCTATTTTGCTTGTGGTTTATTGACACCGCAATCTACAGGTTTGTGTTTCTTGTTAAATTTGAGGTTCATGATGCAAATAGCTCCCCATGCTCGTCTTTCTCTGCTTGCATTCCATCTATATGTCTGTCAGAACACTTAAAACCAGGAGCTACACATGTTACCACACCTGTAATTCATTGCACTCTTCAGAGGTAAAAATAGAAAGTTAAAGGCTCATGACCATCCCAGCCTATGATGTAGTGGATTTGAATCCATCCTGGGTTACATGAGACTCTTTCTTTAACACAAAACAACAAACAAAACAAAACAATAACAAAGAACATTTAATACTATATGTCATGTCAGGAACTCTGTTCATTATAAAAAAAATTGCCTTTTTTCATTTTGGATAAATTCTGTAGCCATATATTTATGTTAACTTAATGATGTTACTGTAGTGTCCAATGTGCTAATTACCTAATTAATCCAGTGTACATTCATTATGTAAACTTTACTATTAATCTAAACAAATTTTGAATCTTTTTATATCTTATAAATTTCTGTATCATTCATTTTTTCAACACTATTTTAAGCCTGAAAGTCATATTTACAGTGAGATTCAATGTTCTCATCTCCTCATTTCATCGCCTTGTCATGTCTACGACAATGTTTGTGGATAGAATACCTTCCTGATTTCTGGTTGTGTTTATAAGCACATGTGAGTATGTGCATGTGTTTTTCTGTCTTTGAATACCATAGTGATTTTTGCTTGTAAAGCTTGTGCTGTATTTTGCTATATCTCTTTAAACAGAACAAGCTTATTTTTAAAAGTTAAACTAATTAGAATTAATTTAAAGCTTTCAAGCTAGCTTTAACTTTGGAAGATTGTGTCCAGAGAGGCTTTTAGACTAGGTCTAAATATCTTAGGAGATCTCCTTCTGAGGATTGTACCCAATGCCTGTGTATTTAAAGACTTTTCCACTCTGGCTGGTGGAAACACAAGATCCCCAACTCTGTAAATTCTTAGTTTACTGTTTTCTAGAGACCTTTCCTAAACTGTGAATGGTAGTCTCATACATATGCACATTAGAATTTAGCCAAATCCTTCAGGAGATTCCTGCAGACCTTGGCATTTTCTCTCTTCAACCACCTCTTTTTCTGTAAGAGTAAACGTATTAGCTCTTAGGGTTTGGAGCCCTGTCTTCTCAAGGTGGTGTTTTTGTCTGTGAGGATCCTTCCTGCTAGTTAACTTTCAAGTGTGAAACAAAATGCCTGAAACTGTCAACTTAGAAACACAGATTCAATTAACTTCACGACTTCCATCCTGGAAGCAAAGGGGACAAGGTACCTGGTATTCCATACACTTGTATAAAGTCCACCCTTATTGCAGGGATCTAATATTTCCCACTAAGGCCCACCAACTATAAGGTACCACCACCTTCCAATAGTACTGTGCTGAGGAGTAAACACTTAACACATGGCCTCTGGAGAACTCTTCAGATCCAAGCCACAGAATGGGACAATGGTGCTAAAAAAACAGATGTTCAGTATCTGAAAATATCAGTTTAAGTTTATTGCTCAATGCTTACTTGTTTAATAAATTTCTTTTTGTTATTCCATTCCAGTAGAAGCATTCATTTTTATTAATTCTTTCATTGCTATAAAATAACATTTTTGTATATTTGTAATTGATATATTTGTCATGTCAAAAATAACTATCATAATAAAAACATAAAACAATGGCTAAGAAGATGGATTGGTGTTGGGAATTTAGAGAGGTAGAGTGAAACTGGAAGAGTCAGAAGTGGTTATGTAGAAAACATGAGGACTAAGTTTAGCTCCTATAGTGAGTGTAAGATCAGATTCAGAAGTGTCCATCTAAAATCTGAGCATTTCCAAAGTAGAAAAAGAATACCAGGAAGCTTGTGAGTCAGCTACAAGAAAACTTGCTGAAGTATAATGTGAAGACTAATACTCAGTGTTGTCCTCTGACCTCCACATGTGGAAAATTCATTGATGGCACATCCTTCCAATCATGTGCATGAACACACACACACACACACACACACACACACACACACATACACACACAAATAAGTCTGTGTTATATTTATGCAACACTGAAAACTTCAAGTTCACAAACATACACATATACAGCCCTTGCATATAACATTTTGAAGTAGCTATTAGAGAAAAATCTCTCACTAGACAACACGAAAAACATGGAGTAGGGAAGGGAATCACTAGCAAAAAATCTTAAAGAAACGAGAATCAAAGACAATGGTTACTTAACAATACAAAAGGGCAACAACTTTTTTTCCTATCAGTACTAAGTCAGTTTTGTGCCTCTCTAACTGTGGTAGTTTGAATGTAATCAGCCCCCATAAGCTCATAGGGAGCCGCACTATTAGAAGGTGTGGCTTTGTTGGAGTAGGCATGGCCTATTTGGAGGAAGTGTGTCACTGGGTGGGTGGGCTTTGAGGTTTCCTATGCTCAAGCTTTGCTGGGAATAGACGCAGTTCACTTCCTGTTGCCTGCAGATCATGATGCAGAATTCTCAGCTCCTTCCCCAGCACCATGTATCCTGCATTCTAAGATGTCACGTCGCTCATGATAATGACTAAACCTCTATAAGCTAGCCAGTTGTTTTCCTTTATAAGAGTTTCTGTCGTCATGGTGTCTTTTCATAACAGTAAAAACTTTAACTAAGACAGAAGTACAATTCTATTCTTCAAGACAAGCCACAGTCTCAAACTCAATCCCTCTTACTTCTATAATGAAATATACATATTTCTTTTTTATATAATATATTTTATCATGCTTTACCTTTCCCCAAATTCTCTCTACCTCCCTAAGTAACCAACTTCATAACCTTTCTCTTTCGTAAAAACAAACAAAAAACACTAAAATCAATAAAAACCAATAAAACAAAAAATGCACAAATAAAACAAAAAAATCCACAAAAACCAACAAACAAACATGGACTCCATTTTGTGTTGGTCAACTACTTAGGGCCTGCCCTGTAGTGTGATTGATATATCCAGTGACACTCCATGGAAGAAACCTACTTTCTATTTTCTATCAAGTATCAATTGCAAATAGCCTTTTGGTTGGGGTGAAACTTTATTTCCTCATTTCCCTTTCAGTGTTGGGCTTCTATCAATCTAGAATCTGCAGAGGTCATGTGCATGATGTCATAGTCTCTGAATTCATTTGTCTTGTTGTCTGGAAGACACTATTTCCTTAGAGTCAAAACCACCTCTGACTCTTATAATCAATCTCTCTGCCTCTTCCTTCCATGAAAATCCCTGAACTTTGAGGGGAGGGGTTTAATGGAGATATCCCAATTAGGACCAACTGCTCCAAAGTCTCTCCTTCTGTACATTGTTCAATTCTAGGTCTCTGTGTTATTTCTACCTATTACAAAAACAAGCTTCTCTGATGATGGTTGATCTGTGGGTATGAACTATGTAAATTACAGAAATGTATCTCTTACATTCCAAAGGCTAGAAAATTCAGGATCAAAGCACCAGCAGACTCACATACATTCTCGTGCATTTTCCGGTATGTCCCATTTCCACACAGCAGAAAGGGGAAAATGGATACATGAACAGCCCTGGGCAGGAGGGAGCTGAATTACTGCTTGTACTAAAGCTACCCACTTCTTAGAAATACCTTTTGAGTGAGAGAAAGAAAAGAAAACACAACCCTAGTTAAAATAACTGCTCTGAGAATTGCCTGGTGCTTTGGCAATTTGGCACCAGCATGGTTCCTCTGCCTGTGGTGCTTGGTGTTCCCCCAACCACTCACACAACTAAAACCCATTCTTAAGTGAAACAGGTTTGTATTCTCTCTGCAGCACACATTCATCTTTGATGAGAAAGGACCAGACGAAGTTGTAGGCAGAAAGTAAGGAGTCAGTGAGACCAGGGTTTGACACCTGATGATGTACTATGTAATGAACACCCATTTATTTACCTGTATGGTCAGAGTATTGATTCTTAACTTAGAGATTGCTATAATGCTCATTTATGGTACCATATAGAGTGATCTGCTTTGTGCTTGGCACACTGAGAGTGAATCGTAAAAATCCTACCTTCTTTCCTATATATATAGTCTCTGGAATTTACTTGACAGAGTTCTGGTATACTTTACATGCTCTGCCAATGATGTACAATGGCAGTTACAAATACATCTGTATATACCATCAACCTCTTTTTTTTTTTCTTAAAAAAAAAAAAGAGTCCTGTGGTTTTCAATCTGACTTGTGCTCAATGTAGAGAAATACCAGGGTCCCATAGGCCCGCTAAGCTTGTCAGAGTAGATAACTTGAAGGAAGCAATGTGTTCTGAGCATTCGCCCTGGTACTTCCAGGGGGTTTTATTTTGTGTACAGTATCACCCATAGCACATAATGATAACCTTATATGAAATGTGTGAAAACCTTGAGTTATATTCAAACTATGCTAATATTTTCTGCAAACTGCTTCTCTCACAAGACTAAACATGACTGAATCACATCCTCCACTTCTACATTTTAAGATGTGTAACCTGAAGTTTCTGACCTGTCTGAGCCCGCAGTCTGGAGGAACCTTTCCCATCTACAGTCCCACAGCTCCTTATAAAATAATTATTCAGAGGCTTATATTAATTACAAATTGTTTGGCCTATGGCTCAGGCTCATTACCTAGTACTTATAACTCAACCCATTTTTATTAATCTCTTATATCATCTCTCCATGGCTTTACCTGTGTTCCATTACATCTTGCTCTCAGGGCGGTTGCCTGCAGCATCTGTGTGATTCCAACCTCCTCCTTTATCTATGCTTGGATTTTGTACCTGCCTCTTAGCTGCCTTGCCATAGGCTAAAATAGCCTCTTTATTAACAAATGGCAACATTCACAGCATACAGAAAGACATCCCACAACGAAGATGCTCTCAGCAATCAAACATGTCATTGTCTTGTTAAATAGGAAGTAAAATTCTGATTTTACTTTCAATACTGGATATAGTCCACTGTAAAGAACTGGTATAATCACTACATCTATTTTTTTATTTTGATAGAACTCCATTCCAAATAACTCAGCAAAAACTTAAAATTACGTTCTCAGCATGTGCATTCTCTCTTTCTATCTATATCTCTTACACACACACACAAACACATATTTTAAAACTATAATGCTGGGGCTGGAGAGATGGCTCAGAGGTTAAGAGCACTGACTGTTCTTCCAGAGGACCTGAGTTCAGTTCCCAGAAAAACCACATGGTGGCTCACAACCATCTATGAAGAGGTCTGGTGCCCTCTTCTGTAAAACTGTATGCATAATAAATAAATAAATATTAAAAAAAAAGATTCTTTAAAACTATAATGCTATAATGTAGAAATAACCCACCACCAAAAAACAAAACACCCCCCACAACCCTCCCCTCCCAAATTCTTGTCACACAAATGAAATCAAACCAACTGAACAGAAATAAATGCTGGTTTGAAAAATAATATGCTCCATAGTGTCTTCATTTCCTCCCCCAGGAAAGAAAGTGAAAAGAATACAAAGGCCAATAAATAAATATCACATCCTGAAGAGTGCAATTAAAATGAAAGCCTTGATTTTAAACACAAAATCACCTGTAACTCTCACGTAAGTAGTAATACAAAATTATAATTTAAATTTATACAGGGGACACAATAATCAACATAGCTTCATGAGACTTATTATGTTTTGTTCAGATACTTCCCCAAATAATGGGGGTTGGAATAATTTAAGTAAATCAGCAACCTAATAGAAAAGTTTTAATAGTAATTGGTATCTGTTTTTAAAATTACATATCTACATTTAATTGTCAGCCAAGAATTTGTATGTGTTTATAATTTCTTTTTTTTTTTTTTTAAACTTTATTTATTTATTTGCCTTGGTGTTTGCCTGGAACTGGAACTACAGACAGTTGTTAGCTGCCATGTGGGTGCTGGAAATCGAACCCGGGTCCTCTGGAAGAGCAGACGGTGCTCCTAACCTCTGAGCCATCTCTCCAGCCCCATGTGTTTATAATTTCAAAAAGATTATTACTATAGCAAGAATGTTTTAGAAATTCATTGTGGGTCCAACTAACTGGATGCAAGGTGTCTTTGTAGTGGTATAGAAGATTTTTCCACCTCCTTCATCTTTTCAAAATTAGTTATTAAAACTGCTATATTAACTGACTCCAATTATTTTATATTATTATCTTTATTTTATAATGTCAAGCAGTTCCTTTGTACTGAGTGTCCATTGTTGTGAGAAAGGGGTCTAAATGTTTTAAAATCTAAGAATGGACTTTAATTTGATTTAACTTCTTTGGTGTGTGGGTGATGTGAAGTGATGTTTTCACATGTGTGTAAGAAGGCATGTATGTACCCCTGTGTGTGTGCACTTGTGGAGGTAAGAGCAGAACATGAGGTATCTTCTACCATGGTTGTCCTGATTGTCTTCAGATAATGAGGACATGTCTCATAGAACAAAAAGCTCAGTTTTTCCAGGTTGCCTGGACTGTGGCCTTTCAAAATCTACTTGTTTCTCATTAAGGGAAACTTGAATACTGGAGTTAGAGTTGGGGGTTGGAACTCAAGTTCTTTTGCTTGCAGAATAAGCATTTACCCACTGTACCATCTCCCCAGCCTTTCTGATTCAATTTAAAAAGCGCAAAGCTGAATATAATTATATCTAATGAGGTTCTAGTTTGTGAATATTATATTAAAGGGATAATAACATTAGGAGACCATAGACATATTAGTTTATATTCTGAGAAGTTCTATTTTTAATTCTCTGATTAAGATTAATCTAATCTTCATGTTCCAAATAACAATTTTTAAGAGGCCATAAAGTAAAGGAAATAGTTAGACATTTATCTAATTTAGGCCTCAGAACATTAACTATGAGAGGACATGTTCCTTGTCAAAACTTGTTTATCAACAAGAGGAATAAATTATCCCTAAATAACCATATAAGGAACTAACCACAGGCTGTTGACATTTCGGATGCTATTTCGACATGAGATTATGTATTCAGTCAATTAACTACATGAGTGAACAGTTCCCAAGAGTAAGATCTCTTGGTTGAAAATCAAGTAAAAAAGCTCATGTAATCAAACTTGCATATAAAAACTGCAAAGTATGTGGGGATAGTTGAGACTTGCTTAAGAAGGAAGCACCTGGGTACAGATATTTTTTTTCTTGATCCTAAATGCAAACTCAAGTTACAGACTAGTGGATTAAGTGTTTCAGAAGAATATCTCAGTCAAAAGCAGAAAAAAACCCACATTATCCCTTAAAAGGGGCTACCACTGGGCCAACAAAAAGACTCAACAACTAAAAGTATTGGCTATTAAGGCTGATGACCTGAGGTTGATCCCTGAAACCCTGTCTTGGTTAGGCTTTCTGTTGCTGTGAAGAGACACCATGATCACAGCAATTCTTATAGATGAAAACATTTAATTGGGTGTTAGCATATAGGTCAGAAGTTCAGTCCATTATTATCATGGTGGAACATGGCAGTGCATAGGCACTCATGATGGTGGAGAGGTAACTGAGAGTGCTGCATCTTGCACAGGCAACAGGAAATTGTCTGTGACACTGGATGTGGCTTAAGCGTATATGTGACCCCCAAAGCCCACCTCCACAGTGACGTACTTCTTCTAATAAGGCCACACCCAGCACAAAGCTACACCTCCTGATAGTGCCTGCCACTTGCTTCGAGGGCCATTTTCTTCTGAGCACCTCAGACCCACATGGTTGAAGGAGAGAACTGACATCTGCAAGCTGTTCGCTGATGTTCACAAGTGCACCATGGGACAAACTCATTCTTTCCCTCTTCTCCTCTTTCTCGCTTTTTCTCCAAATAACTACACAATGTAAAACATAATGGCATCCAAAAATCTAAATTATTCCCAACTTGCATAGGCAATAGCCTATCTTTTTTCAAATTTTATTTTTAGAGTGCTTATTATATGACTAAATGGAGGTATGAATACTAATTGCTGAACCCTTAAGTGCTTAAGTATATCATTTAGAAACTAAATTTCTAATCAGTTTTTATAGGAATATCTAAAAATATACAGACCTATAAGTTATAATACAAGGCTATATACATTTTTTACATTTTGGAAGAATAATGATAAAATATTCATTTTTCTTTGAACAACTCCAAAGACCTCAATAAAGAACCTCCATGTCCATGGCATATGTGGGTGAAGTATTATGTTCATAAAGGTTCTTCACAGAAATGGAACTAATTGGGTCTATTTATTGTAATGACTAGTTATATTTGTCAACTTGGCACAATCTAGAATTACCTGGAATCTTAGGATTTCTACTGCTGCGAAGAGATACCATGACTGTGATATCTCTTATAAAGAAAAACATTTGATTGGGTCTGTCTTACACGTTTAGAGGTTTAGTCTATTACTGTTATGCCATGCACACAGGCAGACATGGTGCTAGAGAAGAAGCCAAGAGTTCTACATCTGGATAAACAGGCAGCTGGAAGAGCAAGAGAGTGAGCCATGGCTTGAATGAGTATGGCTTGAACTTCTGAAACCTCAATGCCTACCATCAGTGACATTCTTCTTCCAACAAGGTCACACCTCCTCCAACAAGGCCACACCTACTCCACCAAGGCCACACCTACTCCAACAAGGCCATACCTCCTCCAACAAGGCCATACCTCCTAACAGCGCCACTCCCTATGGACCTATGGGGACCATGTTCATTCAGACTAGCACACCTGGGAAGAAACTCAGTGAGGTCTAGATTAGTTTGGCCTGTGGCTATACCTGTAAGAATATTTTTTTACTTGGATCAATTGAGGTGGGAGGACTCAGTGTAGATGCCATTTCATCTGCAGTGAATAAAAAGAGAACATACCGAGCATGGGCATGCATGCTCCTGTTTCTGTGACTCTGTGTGTGTGTGTGTGTGTGTGTGTGTGTGTGTGTGAGTGAGTGAGAGAGAGAGAGAGAAAGAAAGCAAGAGTGAGGGGGTATTATAAGGAGTAGGCCCTCAGAAGTTTATGAAGGCTGACAAGTCTCAAAAATGCAGGGGGACATGGCAAGTTTGAACCCAGTAGAGTTGATGGTGTGCCTTAAGTTTAGTCTGAAATTTTGGTTTCCAGGAAGCTGGTGTACAATTCTGGTCCAGAGGTTGTCAGCCTTGAGTGCCAGCCAGAGCTGATATCTCATCTGGAGATAGTCAGGCCAAAGGAATTCTGTTGCTAGGAGAAGGATCAGCCCTTTTGTGTTTTCACCAACAGGATTAGGCCCACTCACACCAAGGAGGTAGTTTGATTTATTTAATCTATTAATATAAATGTCACTTTCAAGTAAAAGATCCTCATACAATACCCAGAATAATGTTAGACTAAATAAGTGGGCACTCACTGAGTCGAGTTGACACATAAAATGAACTATCATAAGCTTAATGACTTGGACCATTGGTTCCACTTCTCCTGCTAATTGCTGCCTGTATTAAAGCTGTAGCATAGGCTGTATTAAAGTACCAGCATAGGCTGTGGTGTCAAACTGCCTACTTTTGAATCCTGTCTCCCTAACTCCCTCCCAAGGTGATCTTGGATAGGATATTTTTGTATGTTTCTAATGATCCTCCCTCACACACAACCCCATTCAGTTTTTATTTCATTTAGACATAAAGTGAACATGCATGTGACCATTTCTTTACTGACAACCTGAAGCAGGACTGTGATTGACAGTCAGATGGGGGGTGGGGAAGGGGCTCTTTCCATGAAGGATTTATATTTCTTAAAAAACAAAAACAAACAAACAAAAAAAAACCAAACCATTGTGAGTAATCATTGACTAATTAGGTAACATGCATATCAATGACATTGGGCCCTTTGACTTTGTGGGATAGGGACTTCTGAAGGCCACTGAGAGGAGTGTGTTTGCTTCCTGTTGCTCTGGTAACCAATACTGGGATCAAGGTCTGGCCAGTGAATTTCCTTCACTCTCCAGTCAGTGCCTCTGTGTTTCCAGCATTTACACTCCATTTCAATATGTGGGTCTGAATGATGCCAAACGAACTTCTCAGTCCTCTCTTATGAGTTTGGTTGGTTTTTGTTTTTGAGACAGGGCCTCTCTATGTAGCTTAAACTGGCCTTGAACCGTTGATCCTGTTGTCTCTAAGGCCCAACAGCTGGGATGGTAAGCATGGAGCCCCACACCTAACTTTCAGGTTGGATGATCCTGAGCTTCATGGGGAGTCTGAGAGTTGTTATTTTGTTGGGAAGAATGGGCTAGCCAGATAGAAACTGTGGGAAAGTGGCTAGCTGCTGCAGATTCACCATGTAGACAAGGTTCTTTGGATTGGGTTAGAGTAGAGCAGAGCATGGGAGGTGCTAGGGAATGAACCCAGATCCTTACTCTCATTTAACTTCTGATTAGTAAATAATGAATAAATAGATAATAATAGTTCTCATCTCATAGTTTAACATTTTAAAGAATAAATTACATTCAAAGCATCTAAAGGGAAAGTGGGCATGTAAGTAGAGTCTCCAATAATACATTAGATTACATAAAATTTATTGGCATAAGATTCTTATATTTATTTAATTTAGAAACAGTGCTTTACTACCAGGACTGGAACTTACTCCATAGACCAGTCTTGCCTTGAATTCACTGAGATCTACCTATCTCTGCCTCCTGAGTACAGATGGAGTAGTTTCTTCATGAAATCACTGCTTCATGTATTCACAGTTTATCGTTGAGTTTCAAGTTTCATAAGGAGCCACAACTTTTCACTTTCCTCTAAGTATTTTTTTTCCCCTTGTAAGAGTGGTAATTTCTTCTAGAACATTTGAGCACATTCATAATACAAGCATACATTATGTGACTGTTGATCTACATTTTAATATAGCTAGAATGTATCTGCCATCAAGAGAAAACCAAGAAAAATACGAGAATCCCAGGATGAGGACATAACTCAGCAGTAGAGTACTTGTGAAAGTTTCATCCCCATCACTCCCACAACTAGAAAATAAAAAATGAAATAAAGTCATTCCCACTCTCAAAGAACTTTCAGGCAAGCTGGCGGTAATTAACATACAGAACACATAAAAAGGAATCCTGTGTTATATGGGAAGGGGTCCAGGCTTTTCTTTATGCTTGTAAAACTGAACTTTAGGTCTTGGTTTTTCAGGGTAGAGAGAATAGTAAGCAAGCAAAAGGCTAAAAACAAAATAAATAAGTATACACACACATACATAGACAGATAGATGATAGGTAGATAGATAGATAGATAGATAGATAAACAGATACAAGGAGAAAGGAAAGAAGAAGTTGTTGTAACTGTGTGTATGTGTGTGTGGCTTTGAGATCTCTGTCCCAGGTGAGTGCTGTGTTGAGCCTCAGTCCTTTGGAGGAGCTACCTACCAACAGTGAGGTAGGATTGGGATATGAGTAGTCAGTGGGGGACCACTTCCTTCATACTTTGTTCTATCCTCTCCAGCTTTGTGGCTTCACCTCCTTATTCATCCCATCTGAGTTTGCTTAAACCAGAGAGTTCAAAGTTTCTGCCTTGCCCTACTTGTTTTGATACCCTCGTTTTGTGATGCATGGATTTATATATTTACATAACTTTATTTCATAGAATAGCCAATAGATTCAAAAGTTAGGTTTGTGCCAGAAAGTTCAGCCAGTAGCTACTGTATCCTGTATCCCTTTGCCCAATCCTGAAATGGCAAGATGTACAGCATCCCGCTTATGTAGGCTTTCCTTTAAAAACCCCCTCCCCTCGGTGCTCGAGCTGATAGGCTTCTGCTGCGTCAGAACGAAGGTTATCTACCCGGGTTCATTTGGAACCTGAACACAACAAGAAAACCCTCAAGCATTTTGTATCGAGTTCAGCCCCGTGGTGGTCTTTGGGGGTCTTCTAGACATGGGTATGACTGTTTCTTTGAGCAGATTTAGAGAGCTAATTCCCTCCTGACTCAGTGCAGTCACTGATCTGTTCCATTGAGTGAACCTTGGCTGGTGTGAACACAGAGGTAATTTCCTCATGAGATTCCTCTTAGAAAGCAGCAGAGAGCTGAAAGCTGAAGACCCAGACCTGACCTCGAATCTCTGTCCTGGATTACTAGGTGTCATGGAATGCGAACAAAGCTCAGTTGATTTTAATTACTTCGTCAAATTGTATAGTAATGACACCTTACATTTATTGTTAACTGCGGCTTACAGTTATGATTGCTTTCTTATAGGATGATTAAACGGAGGTCAAAGGATTATGCCAAGAGGTGAATTACAAGGACTTGTAAAAGCCTCTGCATGGAAGCTGGTGTGACCACAGAGGTGCCTATAAGTCAGCAGAGCTTCACACCTCAGCTCTGGAAACCACAAATGCGATGAAGACAAAACAAAGCTTTGAGCAGTTGGCAGTGACTTTGAAATTTTATAATGGATAATAGCAAGGCAGTGGCATGGTCACCAAGTGTGATGATGGAGAGTGAAGAGCTGGCAGAAATCAACACTGAAACACCAACATTCCTGCTTCCCACTGTGAGTTAGATTCAATATTTGTCATACCTTGCAGAATTGGGAGAGTTCTGGAGATAGAAAAACAAGACAAGGGGCTGGAGAGATGGCTCAGAGGTTAAGAGCACTGACTGTTCTTCCAGAGGACCTGAGTTCAATTCCCAGCAAAACCACATGGTGGCTCACAACCATCTATGATGAGGTCTGGCGCCCTCTTCTGTAAAACTGTATGCATAGTAAATAAATAAATAAAATCTTTAAAAAAAAAAAAAAAAAAAAAAAAAAAAAAAAA
>PVIH01029445.1:0-13634 GCA_004025045.1 Sigmodon hispidus
CTCACCATCAGCAGTCTTGAGTCTGAAGGGGTTGCAGATTACTTCTGTCTACAATATGATGAGTATCCTCCCACAGTGATACAAGTCATAACATAAACCTCATGGAAGCAGAAGTGAGAGACTGAGTAGCCACAGATGTTCCTTCTAATTAATCGTTCACGGAAACTCCTTTTCAGCTGTCACAGGATTTTCAGCAAAGCTCACAGAGAGTCATTTGTTGTGGTGCAAGAGGCTAAGAAGTTCTCTCTGTATCCAAATGTCTCCCTTCTTTGTTTCTAGCACTACATATTACCAATGCAGTTTCTGCTTTAACAGAGGACAAAAACATTCTCTAGGAGGAGTCTGAATTGTATCCCTCACTTAGACTAAAGAAGTGGAAACTACTATAAACAATGAAGAACAAATTAAATTAGTTTAAAAGTGCCAAAATTATAGGACAAATAGATATTACTGAGAGATCTTGACAGCAGAAAGAATTCCTGTATTTCTCACAAGAGCTAGATAGAGCACAGGTGTCAGAGAACTAGAAGTCTGTCCAACCATGGACAGTCTGCTATGTCTGCTGTGTCTCGAAATTCCAGCAGTGGATGTTGATCCTCTCAGCTGTGGGCAGCTCCACAGAGAATTCTTATGGCTCCTGTGTCTTCCGCTCTGCTTACAAAACTCAAACAATTTTGAACTCCAATCCAAAAAATTCTAATCCTATGATTAACAAGCATGAAGCAGAATATACATGTATCTGTGTAACATCATAATGATAATAAAAATCTATCTTAAACATTCTTCCAAAGGTAATATTAATGAAGAATTAGTATTTGGGGGCACAGTTTTACAAATAACACAACAGTAATTTATATGTTCTATTCTTCTTTAGAGGTAAGATTTACTTTCTTTTTCTTCATGGTATTTATTGCTAAAATATTTACTAGCAATATATCATATAAAGGAATAATACAATGAGCTCCATTTGTAAAATGAGGATTTTGGCTTGTTTGGCTAGAGGTTTAGAGGCTTGAATAGTTTTTAGACTTAAAAATTATATAAAGGCTTATATTAAATTTATGTTGATTGACTTATGTGTTAAGAATATTGTTAGTTTTTATTTTAACTTAATTTATTTTGATTAATTTATCTTGCCATGTGGCTTATTTGTGTTATTATGTTGATTATATTTTGGTGTTTTGGGCTTGAACAGTTTGACGACCTTTTATTTTATGTTGTCTTCTTATTTATATATATGTATATATATATATATATTTCAAGATGTTTGTCATAGCCTAAGACCATTTTTTTAATTTATTTTATATAGAAAGGCATTTTATATTATTTTTTGTTTGTTTCATTGTCTTCTATCAAGGATTTATTCATCTCTTCCAATTTTTTATTTGTTTTTTCTTCTGTTACTTTAAGCGACTTTTTCATATCCTCTTTTAAGGCTTCTATCATCTTCATAGTGTTGTTTTTAATGTTGTTCCTTTCTGTCTCTTCTTCATTGCTCTTCTCAGGTCTTGGTGTTGTAGAACCACAACCTTCTTCTGGTGGTGCCTTTTTATTCTTTATATTGATATATGTATTCTTGCACTGGAATCTGCCCATTGACTCCCTGGTATACTCTTAGCTGTTAGTCAGTTGTGGCCAGATACGTTGTGTGTCTCCTGTCTGCTCTGATCATTTACGTAAGATGCAACCTTACATACAGACTTGTAAGTGGCAGAATATACTCAGAATGCAAAATGGGTCCATCTCAGTATAAAGCAAACATTTCAGTCAAAAATATGTTATACATTGCATGTTTAATTTAGATAGTTGAAAGCATTCTGTCTTTTCTCTTATACATTGAACTCAATGTACCATAAAACCAGGTTATAAAAAGTGAATAAGTAAATAATTAGTAATAATATTAGAGATCTTCTGACCCAGGTTTGGGGACCTAGAACTTGTACTGGTATATCAACTAATATGTGACTCTTGCCAAAAGTATTTTAGCATCTTTAAGAGTCCAATTGGTAGCTGTGGTGATGTATGAGCATTTAAAAGCACTAAGTATTCTTCCGGAATATTCTTCCGGAAGACCTGAGTTCGTTTCCCAGCATCCACATGGCAGCTAACAACTCTCTGTCATTCCAAGATCTGACACCCTTACAAAGTTACATATGTAGGCAAAACACCAATTCACATAACAGAAAAATAAATATATATTTGAAAATAGAGTCCAATTTTGTTGACAAATACTTATCACACCCTGATAACATCATATATTGTAATATTTCCTGTTTAATGCGAGAGAAATATTTTGGCATTTATAAAACATTTATTGTTCTTCCTATGATTGCTTATAATCTAGGCTTTTCCTATTAATACTCATTATTATAGTAATGAAACTTCACTGGTACAGGGCATGGGTTGGTATAGGTGATATGGTAGAATACAGAATTCTGTAATGGCTCTAAATTTATCTTTCTTTAGTGAGAATGTATTTGGCATAAAAGCAAAAACAAAAAAGCCCAAAATACAAATATCTTACTTTAAATGAAGAAAAGGTAATTATACTTTCCCACATAATTTGTGTATGACTTTATACTTATCTCATCATTTAAAATTCCAGTATTGACAATATGATTATATAGACTCCAATTACCCTGCATGTCACCCTCAGAATCAGCCTTCATCTTCTGCAGGGCAAGTTAGAGATATTTTAAATAGTGATAGAAACAACTATCTAACATGACATTTGCAGAACCCCGGACTATCTAACATGACATTTGCAGAACCCAGGAAAACCTCCACAGTGACTCATATAAGAGATTACCAAGTGTGCCTCACAAATTACCAAATTGACTTAATCACAACTGATTAGATCTTTCTAAACTGAATATCAGTACGGTGGGATCTGAGTATGTTGTAGGTCATTTTTCTTTTTGAGGTACATGTGATTCTCTCACAGTGAAACAAATGCTCTAGAATCATGCTTTCAAAAACTGTAAATATTGGTTTACTAAAATGTTGATTGACCAGAAGCTAGGTGAACAAGAAGTGTAAGATTGACCCATAGTCCAAATAGTTTATAATTAATATAAGCCTTTGTGTGATTACTTGTGACAAAGTGGCTGCAGAACCAGCTGAACTGGATAAATAGACTTCTGACTACAAATGGCACCTTTAAACATGGTGTGCATTCATTTACACAAAGCCTCACAAAGGGTTCTAAAATACAGAAACCGAGCCAAAAGAGTTGTGTGTCTCAAGTAGGCTGTGGTACAGAGATGGAATGGCCTGTGGGGTTGAATTGCAACATGTAAGGTTCCCAAAGTCTCACAAAATTTTCAATACAAACCTTAGGTTTTGGTTCATGCAGATAAAAAGGAAACAGTGCCAAGCACAACTTTTTGATAGCAGAAATTCCTTGGGTGATCTCTTTTTGCTGACCCCAAGGAAAAACATGGCTCCTTTAATAGAGGCTTCCTGACTCAGTGCAGGCAGCAAAAATCTCAAAAGAGCCCTGCTGCCAAACACTTTATGAGCAGTTGTCAGCAATGTTCTACTTGGTGGCAGTGTGAATCCTAGAGTTCTCCAGAGTTGGGGTTCAGCTAGAACTTCTTCCATTAAGCTAAGCACCAGAAGACCAAGAAGTTGGCTGGGGCCAGCCACTATAGCCTAGGAGTTATTTATAGACAAATCTTAGGAAATTAAAGGATGATTAAAAATAGAGATATACAGCATTAACAGATTCAGAAAAAAATAAAAACATTAAACTGCCTGTAGGCTTGAAAAAGAATAGAAAAATGTTCTTAAAAAATAAAGTTGGTATTTACACATCGAGTCTAGATACTGTATGCTATTGTGCTATTTTTAAGTTTATTGATTGCAAAAGAACTAGCAAGAGCTGATGAAAGATACTTTTTTATAAATGTTACTGAATTATTTCAACCAATATATTTTTAAAATGCCTTGACTTCAATATTAGAGTAAAAAATGTTACTTTGGAGAAAAGTTTGTGTTTTTATTTTGACAAAAATTGAGAGGCTGTGGATTTATTTGAAGTCAAGAAAAATAAGGTTTGATTGAGGAAGATTCCCTGAAAACCTTAGATAAGTATAAATGGCCCAGAAGATTTAATATATCATGGCCCCTCTGTTGCAGTTTTCTCTGAGCTCTGTATCCTGAAAAACTTTAATGAGACTGAGTGAGATTACCCATATTCATAAAACACTTCATTCAGTACTAAAAAAATTCTGTATTTTTTTTTACTCTCCATAAGATTATTGGCACCACATAATTAGTAGGAATTACTCTAGAGAACAAAGCCCACAATACCCCCTGAGCAACAACAACAACAAAAATACCAAAATGAATTGTAGATGTTTGTCTTTGTTTACTGTGTTAATTACAAGTTATAATAGAGAGTGGTAAGGAAAAAAACTATACAAAGGGCATTAGATTTAGGGTCATTGTTTTAAAAAGAGAAAAGGGGAAGTGCTGTGAGATTATACTTTTGTAAACTATAAATATTTGTCACTGCAAATTTTGCTTTAATGAAATGCTGATTGGCCAGAGGCTAGAAAAACAGGAAGTGTCAGGAGTTATTCACACAAGAAGAATTCTGAGAAGAGGATGAGCAATGGAGATGCGAGTCAGATGCACAGAAAGATAAGAATGCTGCTCTGAGATAAGTTACCAACCCACATGACTAGATATAAATAAAAACATGGGTGAGTTTATGAGTAAGAACTACCAAGTAATAAGCCTGAGGCAGAAGCCAGTTTATAATTAATATAAGTCTTTGTGATTATTTGGGACTAAATGGCTCCAAGACTGAAATAGAACATCAAAGAAACTTCTGACTGCACATAGACACAAATGAAAATCTCTTTGCTTGAAATTGGCCAGCAAACAATTATACACTTTTAAAATGAGGAACATAACACATTCTTTATCTGTATGAAATGCTGGAGCATTCAGGGTAAGTATTTGCATGTAAGAGCTCAGGCAAGTAAATTGTCACAGCCTTACCATCTGAATCAAAATTGATTTTAATTCAACATGTTTCTCTTCTATAAAGTTATTCAGCATCACATACAAGTAACTGAAAAGCATGCTTCAGTTATTTTTTTTCTTGATTGTGACATATTTGGTTGTTTTGTTTCTTTTTAGGTTTTTAAATCCCATTTTAGCAAATATACAACTGTATATCTAGCTCCCATTTTTCTTTTTATGGAAAATATTTTTAACCAATATTTCATACAATGTTTTTTTTCATAACTCTAATTAATTTTACCCCAGGCTGCAGGCTGAAAATTTTAATTCTGTATAAAATTCATCTCTGCATACACATATTACATTTGTATAATTTGTAATCCCAAGATTATCATTTTGAAATTTAATGTTTAATTCATTTTTTATCTCCATGTCCTAATTTGTTTGAACAACATGAGACAAATTTTTCCACCAGCTCTCTACTCTCCATTCAAACTAATATAGAAGCACAATAATACTTGAAATGTGACAAATATTTAAAAGTATTTAGGTGACAATATCTGAATCCTTTAGTTTATAAACAAGCTCTGTCCTGCCATTGTTGAAAGGACAAGGAATCTTTCTCAACCCAGTTATATTTGTTTTGTACCTCAGTCCTCATATTCCTAAAAAAAAAATTGAAGGAGCTACTTATTCCAGGACACAGATTTCTTTGTTATTCTTGGCCTCCAAACCTATTCAGGCTGTCTAACTCTCATATTGACATTATTCTGAGTAAGACTATATAAAGGCTGTCCAAGTTTGGAGATCTTTAAGGGGAGAAGTATTTCCCAGTATTCTGAATCTCTTATACACTGAGCTCTAAGCAGTTGTTAGCAGGTGATTAAATGCATTATTTTGGGTGATTAAATGCATCATTTTGGTATCTGATATATGTCCAAAGCACATTCAAAAAAACAGATTAGGAATCCAGTGTTTTTATTTGAGTATGCATCTTCCAAAGCAGAAGCTTTGGTTGCTACAATAATTCTTGTGCTAGCATTTTCAAATGCCACATGAAATATATATAAGATCAAAAGACAGAAATCAGTATGTGTGTTCATGTGCATGTGTGTATCTGACTCAGTGTGTGCATGTGTGTGTCTGTGTGTCTGTGTGTGTTTGTGTGTTACTACATACTAGAAGTACAATACTGCCTCCTATAGATTAGAAGTGATAGGAAAAGTCATTTCCTCTGTAGGAAGTAACAATTGAGTCACCTGAAGCAAGGTTACTTACATCAACTGTGTCACTTTTTGAATGTTTTTTGGAGGTTTCCTTTAAGGCTTCAAGATATTCCAAAACTGTATTAAGTATTCAATGTCTTTGACAGTGCATATTCTTAGGCCATTGACATTTGTAGATACCATAAACTTCTTTGTAACTTCCTGTTTGCTATAGTCATTTACTCTTATTCCAACATTATATCAGCAGTATTGTATTCCTGTTAACTCACAGCTATCCTGATACAATTTCTACTACAATGACACAGAAAATATATTAACCAAATTATAGGAAAGACTTTCCCAAAGTAAAGAAGAAAATGCCTATAAAAATAAAAAGTACATAACAGCAAATAGACTAGCCCTCTCAAAAAAGTCTGCTCACCACATTATAATCAAGCCACTAAACCTACAGAACAATATAAGAACATTAAGAACTTCAAAGAAAAAAGGCCAAGTAACTTATAAAGGATAACCTATCAGAAAAACATCTGAATATACAATGGAAACATGGGTAAAGGTTATATAGACAATACAAACACTAAGAGACCATAGTTGAAAGCCTAGTTTACTATACCAAGCAAAACTATTAATCACTATAGATGGAGTAAATAATATACTTCAGGACAAAACTGGATTTTAACAATGCTTATTCACACATTTATCCCTATAGAAAGCACTAGAACTAAAACTCCAATTTAGAAGCTAGATAGATCCACTAAACCACAAGCAGTAAATAATTCCACACAAGGAACAACCAGAGAAGGGAAACACATACATACTACCATCAAAAACAACAAGAATTCACAATCACCAAGAATTCAAAATCATAGTCATTAATATCTTTTAAAATCAATGGAATCAATTCAGCTATAAAAAGTCTCAGGCTAACATAATATACACAAAACCAGAATCCATCAGAATATATGTCCCTGAAGGTGAAGTGTGTCCCTTCACCTTCAGGGACATACATTAGATCAGAGTAATGGCTTCAGAAATGACTTTCCAATCAAATGGACTTAAGAAAAAAGCTTTTATAGCCATTCTAAATATAAGGATGGAAAATTTATGAAGAGTCTGGATTTTGCTAATTACTGTTTTTTTTTAAATTTTCTAATAGTTAACAAGCTAACTGCAGAAAGACATTTGATTGTAAAGAAATGAACATACACATTTTAAAGCTATCTTGACTTTAAAATTTCTGTCTAAGGATTATTTGTTGCTTTGGAAAGGAGGTTTTCTTTTTTTTTCCACATAAGATGAGAACCTGTATATTGCTTCCAGGCTATTATAGTTTCATCAAGGAAGACCCCATGAAAAAATCTCTCATGGAAGGAGATGGTCACATCAACTTCAAGGATGCCAAATAAGATGACCCAGCATTAAGACAGTCATAAGATTTCCAGCACCTGTCAATCAGCAGGAAGTTGTAATGGAAAGCAATGATGTAATTCCCAAATTGTTTATATATGTTTGGTTTTATTACCAAGAGTTAATGGTCAACCTCTTTCTAGAGAAAAAAGGGAGATATGATATATGAATGATTAAAAAATAGATTATTAATTTTATTTTAATAAAAAATGACTATTAATCTTAAAATATTCTACAATTGATATAGATTTTGTTTTATTGATAAAAATTGAAGGTCAATTTTGTAATACTATATGCATATTTCTACAATAGTTTAAGGTATTGTATTTATATAACTCACTGAATATTATAGTATATCATTAAGAAATGTAGATTACTGATCATATAATAACTGGACTTACAGTCATGTTAGAATTTTTTACATATACAAAGATATATTTCAATTAGATAAGTAATCTTCAAACACTTCGAAAACCTACCAATTATGGCATTAAAAATTTTGAACTTAGACATTTCTGGACAGTGGACAGGACTTCTTCTGGCAGTACCATCCTGCTTCAAGAGTATGGTTGGTATCAGAGAAACTCCATGTGCAGCTTACTTTCTTCATGGCAAAATTTAGCCATTGGGGGAAAAATTGTTCTTGTATTTATTGCCTGACAGTATGTCATGTAAACTAGACATGCAGGAAGCATAGGAAAATGACCTCTGAACTTTGGTAGAACAAGCTGAGATGATACTTCAGGTTGCTGCATACAGAGAAAACCACCAGACATCCTTCAGAACACCAGGAGATTTCACTCAGAATCCATGCAAGAATGGACAGAGCAGTTTTTCCAACTTCCTTTCCACTGAAAGCGAAGCTAGAGACTTTAGGACTGTAGGCTGAAGATTGATGCCCCACCATTACAAATGAATGTTGGATGACTGTCCAGGCAGGTGGAAGTTGTCTCTTTCATTTCTACATTTTGGAAGTTGCTTGTACTTCCTGTTTATGTAGGTAATAGTATATCCTTCTGTGGTTTTTGATGTAGTTAAAGATTAGAGAGTTATAACTATAGTTTTTCTTAGTTATGGAGAACATTGTATTAGATATGAAACTTTAAACTCACAAAAATGTAGATAATAGAGTATTTCTTTAATTTTCCTAAATACAAATAAAATAGATATTATAACTAATTCTTTCTTGACTGCTATTTTGTTATAAGTAATTTTGCTATTGTAATATTGAAATTTTTCTTTTTGATTAGAGAGAAAGGAGAAAATAATATGGGATGTGTTTTGTATAATTTCAATACTATTGCTCAATAAAGACACCATTTTTTCTATTGCAGGGCATATTAGAAGGAGACAGGAAATATGAGCATAGAGAAAAGGGACAAAGAATAGAGTCTGGAGAGAAGAGATCCAGCTGCCAAAGAAGCAAGATGTAAAAAAATATGTATGTCAGAAGCTAAATATGAGGACAGATTAATGGTAATAGACTGAGTAAGATGAAAGAGCTTGCTAGAAATCTGCCCAAAATAGGCCAAGCAGTATGTAATCAGTATAATTTTCTGTGTGTTTCTGGGAACTGCAAAACTGCAGGTCTGGACCATAGGACAGAAAGGGCAGAAACTTATTATTACAATCTGCAATGCTCTTGGATAGGTAGGATCAACAAAGTAAAAATGGCATTCTTACAAAAAGCAATCTACAGTTTCAGTGCAATTCCCATAAAAATTCCAACACAATTCTTCATGGACTTCAGAAGAACAATAGTCAACTTTGTATGAAGAAAATAAATCAAAACAACAACAACAAAAACAGGACTGCCAAAGCAATCCTGTTCTAGAGGCATCACTATTATTGATTTCAAACTTTATAAAAAGTTGTAGTAGTAAAATCAGCTTGGTATTGGCATAGAAATAGACTTGTGGATTAATGGAATCAAATCTAGGAGTCTAACATTATTTCACACACCTATGAACACAAAATTTTTTGACAATAATGCCATAAATATACAGTGGAAAAAAACTACTTCAACAAATGGTGCAAACATAACTTAACATCAATATGTATAAGAATGCAAACATAATCATATATATATCACCCTGTAAAAAACTCAAAATGAAAAGGATCAAAAACCTAAGCATAATCTCAGTTAAGATAAACCTTAAAGGAAAAAGTGGGAAATACTCTTGAACACATTGGCACAAGAGACCACTTCCTAAATAAAACATCAGTAGCACAGACACTAACAACAGCAATTAATAAATAGATCTCTGAAACTGAAAAGTTTCTGTAAGACAAAGGACACAGTCTGTCAGACAAAATGACAGCCTACCGATTATAAAAAGTCCTATGTTGGAAAGAGTACTGATCTTTAAAATATATGGAGAAATAAAGAAAATAGAGGCCGACCTACTCCTCACTACAGTTTTGGGAGATTTGGACTGAATGGCATGGAGGAGAGCTACCTCTGTATCTTAGGTGGGCATTCCAGTTGTAAGGACTGACTAGCTCACCTATCTCTGTGACCCACAATCTGGGCTTTGGTTGGTCACACTCTCACATCTATCTTATCTTTAGCTCCTGGAGATCAGAAATGGATTGTGTCTATAGAACATAGCAACAGGAACTACATGACTCTGGGCAGCAGTAGGACATCTGAAAAAAAATTAGTGAGAGTAATGATAGAGTCTCAAAGGTCTGGAGTCAAACCAATGAGGCATTCCAGTGAACATTTGTCGATGAGAATGATTAGACCAAAAAGAATACTATATGACATATTAAAGCTCACAATGATGTTGGAGAGAAACAGAAGATAGAGGAACAAGGTAGTTACTTTCTTTATTTTAATTTTTTCTTTGGTTTCAGAGGAGCATATAAAGGGACTGGGGGATGAATAGAATTAAGATGATGAAATGGCAAGAAATAATAAATATTTTATTAAAAATTCTCAGTACAAATCAACTGGTGTTCAGAGTTTATAATGTGTCTACTCAGTGAAGAAAGCTTACACTGCTGTAAAAATTGAGGTGCAGGTTTCTCCAGTAGGTTCTATCTGCCTTTGCCAAGCCAGAATATATGTACTGAACAAAAAATTCCTGCTATTGTAACAGAGATAAAGATAACAGAAAAGCTTTGAGACATCTGTTGAAAAAAATAAACCGAAAGATAAGTAGGCAGCTTCCTGAAGACTCCAGAGAAGAGAATCTAATGCTAAAATTTATTCTTTCAAGTAATCAGAACATTACCCTGAACAGTGGGCACGATTTCACCCTTAGCATCCACTCTATATAGCTCAACCTCTACTCTACCTACTAAAAACATTTTAATTATATTTATTTTACCCACATACTTACAGAAGTCCATCATATCTCAATATTATATACCAGCCATATCTGGAAAGCATATAAACATGTTAACTTGTAATTTCTAAGTTCTAGAGACTAAACTTGGATATTTTGGAAAGGATCAGTGAGATGTATTATTCTTCATGTAATGTCTCCTTAAACCTTGAAATATTGAAGTAATAAAAAATTAGAAAGACCATTTATTAAGCAATAGGTTAGAAAGAAACACAAATCTAAATGCATACAGTTATTTATTCAGTATGTACGAGTTAGATACTAAGTTGTTGAATTTATTTTTAGAAAACATCTATGCTCACTACAGTACCTTCAATGTGTAGTTCCTCAGGAAGTTTTAACCCAGAAACAAAATCATTTGTTATTGAAACCAGTCTGTAGGTCATAAATAAATGTATGTTGAATGTTTCTGTAATTATTTCATATTTATACATATTATTAAAGGAGGTATGGTTAGAATTCAGATAACAGATTTGTTAAAATATAATGATGTGTTTTTTTTTTAAGTTGAGAAGATATGCTATATTTCTTTCATCCATTAAGAGTCCAAAGTGAAGCTTACTTCAGATCATGGTGTTATCTTGTGAGAAGGCAGAACTATCCTTTAAGACAAAAAGATCAAGAGAGGCAGAGGTAGAGCTGGTAGATATCAGCAGAAAGAGAGTGAAGAGACAGAGATGCCAGCATTGCTATTCCTCAATGAATAGCTGCTGAGTGGTACTCCAGAATGGGAGGGTGTTCTGTATCCTGAGGAAGCTGCTCTAAAATTGGGTGTTACTTCAAATCCATCACTCAAAGCCAGATGCTGGAAAAGCAGAATGGTGGGGCTCAGGCTGCAACATTGTCTGTCATTTTACAGTTATATATCTAAAAAACACTCTTGATTTCCAGGCTCTGGGACACAGATGCTACAGGCTAAATTTATTCTATTATTTTTATGACAAATAAGGGTTGCTGGCAATGGAAAACACATAAATGTGTGATATGTTCAAGTATTTGTGTTATAAGGATGAAAAAACATTTCTGTTTCTTACCTTGTTTGAATCTTGAGACACAAAGGCAGACAGTGAGGCTGTCTGCTGAATCTGAATATTGTCGCCAGTTACAGCTTAAGAATAAAAGGGGAAACTCTCATTTTTATATATAGTAGAGCTGTGTATTGAGTAGTAATGTTTTTTGTTATAGTATTAAAGTCTAGCACCAGTATTCAACATTTTCTGAGAAGGAACTGTTGGGAGTAGAAGCGGAAAAAAAAAATGAGCAAAATGTAGGATCCCAAACACATAAAAAGATACATCCCATTTATTCTTTTTTTTTTTTAAAAAAAAAAAACTTTATTTTTATTTATTTATTTGCCTTTGGTGTTTGCCTGGAACTGGAACTACAGACAGTTGTTAGCTGCCATGTGGGTGCTGGGAATCGAACCCGGGTCCGCTGGAAGAGCAGACGGTGCTCTTAACCTCTGAGCCATCTCTCCAGCCCCACATCCCATTTATTCTGTGAGCACAAAACTACCTCCACTTACATGAGGAGTTTGAACTCCACGTAACCTATCTTGTTGGGATCAATGTGTTATTTGTACATCTACTGTGTAATTTCTCTCTTGATACTATAGTAGCATGGTTAAAGCTGTAAAAATTCTTAATTTCAAATTACTAAAATGATTCTGATAAATTATTTTTTAATTTAAAATAATAACTACCCCAAACTCAAATACATAGTACTAGGAAAACATTAACCTATCAATAAATTGCATGAGTTAAAATTTAATAGTCCATTCTCTGTTGTATATTCCCTTATAGCACCACAGTTGTATGTATTACCTCCAATATATCTTTGAAATTTATCTTTAAAAATAGAGCTTACATACATTACAAACATGTACAACTTTAAAACTTGACAAAGAAGTTGGAACCCCATGTTTGTGCAAAGTTACTGAGATGAGCAAGTCTTGAAGCTGTGTCCAGCCCTAAGGAGTTCTCCTTGATTTGCATGCACTAACTGCACAGCCATTAGGACTTATTCATATACAAGTCACACCTTGTGCAGTGTCATTGCAGTCAGGATTCAGCATGAACATGAGGGCCCCTGAACAGATCCTTGGGCTCTTGTTGCTCTGCTTTCCAGGTGAAAAATTACTAAAATAGAAAATATTTTTTTTTATTCTGAGATTAGTGTTGTGGGCACCAGAGGCCAGTAGTTTTGTTTTGTTTTGTTTTATCATGGTTAACTCTGTCTCTATTTGCAGGTGCCAGTTGTGACATCCAGATGACACAGTCTCCATCCTCTCTACCTGCATCTCTGGGAGACAGAGTCACCATTAGTTGCAGGGCAAGTCAGGGCATTAGCAATTACTTAAGCTGGTTACAGCAGAAACCAGGAAAAGCTCCTAAGCGCCTAATTTATGGTGCATCCAACTTGGATGATGGGGTCCCTTCCAGATTCAGTGGCAGTGGGTTTGGGACAGATTTTTCCCTCACCATCAGCAGTCTTGAGTCTGAAGGGGTTGCAGATTACTTCTGTCTACAATATGATGAGTATCCTCCCACAGTGATACAAGTCATAACATAAACCTCATGGAAGCAGAAGTGAGAGACTGAGTAGCCACAGATGTTCCTTCTAATTAATCGTTCACGGAAACTCCTTTTCAGCTGTCACAGGATTTTCAGCAAAG
>PVIH01029446.1:0-13636 GCA_004025045.1 Sigmodon hispidus
TGCCCATCTCTCTGAGTCTGTGAGACTTCGCTCAGGAGGATATTCTCCAAATCCATCCATTTGCCTGTGAATTTTAGGATATCATTTTTTCTTACTGCTGCGTAGTATTCCATTGTGTAGATGTACCACAGTTTGTTAATCCATTCTTCAGTTGAGGGACATCTAGGTTGTTTCCAGGTTCTTGCTATTACAAATAATGGCAGCAAATGTTCTTAACTGCTGAGATACCCTCCAGTTTTCCTGAAACTTATCTTTAAGGATAAAGATTTGGTAACAACTGTTTTCTGGGAAACAAAATAATTTAAAGGGTATCAAAAGAGATGGAAAGTGAGTTAAAGATAAAAAAGAAATGAAGCTAGGTGGTGGTGGTCCACACCTTTGATCCCAGCACGCAGGAGGCAGAGGTAGGTGACTCTATGTGAATTCGAGGCTAGCTTGGTTTACAGAAAGAGTTTCAGGACTAGGGCTACACAGAGAAACTCTGTTTTGAATCCTCCCTCCCCGAAAACAAATAAAAAAAGAAATGAAGAAAAAATGGTGTCATGGGCAGTTAGCATCATAAACTGTTCAATATGCTAAGTGCATCTCACACACAGAGCACAGAAACTTAAAAAGATAACTAAATGCTTCAGTCTTTCAAATAGTCTTATTTTGGCCTTGATTATTACATAATTAAGTAGGAGCTAAAAAGAAAGGTTGAGGCCTGGGGTTCTGGTATGACATCTGAACTAGTTTCCACTCCATCAGCACTGTGTGCTTTAAAGAACAGACGGTTTGTAGAGGAAACCATTCATGACAGTGTGCTGCGTCACAAATGCAAAAGATGAATCAAGAAGCCCTTTGTTCTTCTTCAGCACTACCTGTCCCAGCCCACCTACCTCCTACCTACCTACCTCTGCCTTCCTAGACGCTCAGACCCTACAAACATCACTCCAATGGCATTTCCCTGGATCAATGAGTGAGGCACCAAAAGGTAAATTATGCTTTGGCAAGCAGGCAATCACAATTCTTGGAGCTTCTCTGAGGTAGTGGAATCCTAACAGTCTACCTGTTCAAAAGGGTCTCAGTTGCTGGCCTAAGAAATAGGCAGGGTGCTGGCTTTGTGCTTGCACCCTTTCAGAGACCAGCGGCTTGTAATCACAAGCACATACTCCAAAGTCACCTTCAGAAGCACCCTCATTGTTACATGGGAAACACTAAAACACTACAGTTGTCACATTAGGAGATAAACACTGCTTGCCGAGGGTACAGTTCATTACAACTCAGATTTAATTCCTGCATATCTTTCCATAAAGTGCCTGGTGCACTGTTAGGTGCTCAGTAAATGTCAGATCACTAAACATTTTGTAAGATAAGCAAAAACCAGCATTTAAAAACCAACCAACTGCAGGCTCAAAGTGCACATATGGTTCTGTAGAAGGTTCAACCTTGAAAAGTACTAAGTTCAGATGGTGCTGGGCAAGGCATGGGTCCACAATTCCATCTCATCTAACTCTGTATCAGACACTCCCCGTTGCACAGGGAAATCTCATGACGCCCTGTGGCTGGAATCTCTATCTATAGTGAACTCTTCTGCAGACAAAGTGATCAAATTTCTCTGTTGTTCTTCAAGCTTTTCTGCTAGACATTTAGTTAAGATGGGGTCCACTTTAGAATCAAATTTATTAGCGAACCAATGTCCTTCCTTTATGAGCCACCGTAATTCTGCAGCGCCGTAAATACACACACTTCGAAGGTGGGAGCCAGTGCAGTTGGGGTAGAAAAAGCCTTCATAGTAATTCCACTTGACTAGACGGGTCTTACTTTGTAGGTCAGACACATCCTGGGCTGATCTGGAAATTTCTCCGGGTATTCCTGGTATCCGGGTTAAGGTAGCCCAAAAATGCTCATCCGGAGAGTATGTATCTTTAGACCAGGCAAAAAAGTCTTCAACTAGGGAGCTGTTGAAAATATATTTAACAAATGCTTGACTTAAAACAAAATAGGCACTGCCTACAAATACTTCAATGTTATGAGGAGGCGGCTCCTTGGAGACGTTTGTCCTCACTGGAAGCTTCCTGTATTCATAAGGCACTGCTCTGAGCTCGTGATGATAAGTAAACCTTTCCATTTTACCAACAGGAGGTTTCACTGTTTCTAACATATTCTGTCCTTGGAGTTTTTTTAGTTCTGATACTAATTCAAAATTTGACTTCAGGGGAAAGTCTTGCCCACACAGGTTGATGACGTATTTCCACTGAACTGAAGATTGGAGAAGGTCTGATAGGCAATTCAAATCAGCCTGGAGCCTGGAAATGTGGGCATACTCCACTGCCTCCAATTTGGAAGCAATGAAAATATTGGAGAAACACTTAGCCAGGTTGTTCATGGCAACTTTGAACTCGTTTGTCGACTTAAGGTCATAATGGATGCAGTAAATATTGTGCTGGCTATAAATGGCATGCACTAGCCTTTCAACCATGATTGCATCTTTGTGGACGACCAGTGAATAGGCTATTGGAAAGTTCTTCTCCTCTCTCGAAACAGGCTTCTCATGGTACCGTCTTAGGGTGTGATAAATATCACAGTCACTGGTCATTGTCCCAACATCGCTGTCTTCCAAGTCAATGATGTTTTGTCTTCTGATCTCCAGGCTCTTGCCGATTTCTAAAGGCTCTTGCTCATAAATGCCTGAGCAGTTAACATCATACCTGACTTCACCCCTGATAGGTGGGAACCTGTTTTTTACAAAAGGGGAGGTACTTAGGGAATATTCAACTAAGTAAATGCCTCTTTGAGGAAAGAGGAGCCGGCCAACATTTAGAAGCTTTAACAAGGAGAACAGCCATAGGGTTAAGAAGAGAAAGAAGATCTTCTGTTGGAGGGTGTATTTAAAGCAACATCTGAATATCTTCATTCTGCAGAGAAGAAAGGAACAGCAACTGTTAATAACTAATATGAAAAGAAAAATCAACTCAGTTTATCCAAAGTTTACTGGGTACCATCTACTACATGTTCCACTAAGCACTGAACCCAAAGATAAAGGAAGCAAAGTCCTTGAACAATATATGTAGCAAATATTTGACTTAAAACATTAAAGAGATGTTCTTCTGCTGACATACTTCCCTCAGCCCTCGCCTCTCACCCAGGCTTATGTGCTGGACATTCTCCTTCCCTGGTGGACATAGTGAAATCCAGAAATAGTGAAATAGAAATGTATTTCAGGGACCTTTGTGACAGTTGACATTAACTAATATTAGCTCATCTGGAGAGATGTTGGGTATCAAACACAGTGACGATAATCACAGTTGTTCCCTGGCATGGTAGAGGGCTGGTTCCAGGACCTCCAGGAAATGACTAAGATCCACAGAAGCCCAAGTTCCTTAGATAAAGTGACTTAATATTTGCATACAACCTATACACATTTTTCTATGTATCCTTTCTGTTTCTAGGTAATCTACAATACTTAATGTAATATTCACACAACACTTGTTCACCTGGGTTCATCATAGCATCAGGTTCGGCCAAATTCAAGTTTTCTTTCTAGGAACCTTCTAAAATTTTCTCTTTTTCAGTGTTTCTAAATGAGTTTTGGTGAATCTACAGCCAAGTGACCCATAGATACAGAACCCTGATTACACAATGTGTCACTTACAATCTACATTCCTCAGTGAGCATATTTGCAGTGGGATGGCTGTGGTTCAAAATGGAGAAAACTAGGTTCTCTGAGTGAGCACCAAGTCCTCCTGCTTCATTTTACCTTCAGATGCTGACAGCGGAGGCCTGAAGCCACTGAGGAAAAGTCTGGAGAACCTCATTTCAGAAATCACACCTGACAGACTGTAAGATGATAAGTTGTAAAAACTGCACAAACTTTCTTAGTCTCCATTTCCTCATAGGGTTAGCAACATAGCCTTCAGATTGGGAAAAGTCCAACATCCATTCAGTGTGGAGTCATGACCATGGCCGAGGTTTACAGTGTGTTGCTCTGCCTGTGGAAGAGCCAGCTCTCCACAGCTTTGTAACAGTAGGCAGAAACCTTGACCTTGAGCTCAAATGTCGAAGACTCAATTACTGTGTGTGTTTGGAAGCTAAGAGCCTCACTGAGCTGGGGCTTTCATTCAACAAAGATGCTGTCTGGACTCAGCAGTGGAGTGGAGCAGCTGGGATAGATCTGAAGGGAATATACAACCTGATCTTTCAATGTGTGTGAGGTGAATGACAAGTTTCATTCCTTAGATTCTAAGAGGCTGGTCTCACCATTTGTGGAGACAGAAAACAGACCAGGTGAGGAGAGCAGGCAAGTTCTGACTGTGCTGAGTTCCAGTGCCTTCAGGATTTCCACAGGGAAATGTCCACCAGGGAAGGAGAATGTCCAGCATGTGAGCCTGGGTGAGAGGCGAGGGCTGAGAGAAGTATGTCAGCAGAAGTGTGTAGAATTGAAAATCCTGGAGGCCGGGGTGAGTATGGAGAAGATAGCAGTGAGCTGAGAAAGGACCCCAGGCCAGAGAGGGTAGGCTGAGATGCCACCACAGAAAATGGGTTTCTGCAGCACAGGCCAAGGGCACCAAGCTGCAGACTCAGAAGCCTGATTACAAATGTACAGAGGTGCTGTGTTATTAGTCAATTCCCAGTACACTTCATAGGTCCAGGACTCTGAATCGGCGGCACCAGTTAATCTTCCCCTTGGTCACATGAGAGGATGTTTAAAGAGACTGGCACAGGCTCTTACAGTGACATGCCATGATTAACCTAGCTACCATCTTCACATTTACATACACAGATAAGGGTCAGTTCTCTGCCTATTGCCAGGGCCTCAGCATATATGTTCCTGTCTTTCTTGGGTTCAGTTTTGGGTCTGAAAAGTTTGGGTTGTCAAGAGGCCAGGGCTAGTGCCCAAAACAGGCCAGTCCCAGAGGACGGGAGCAGAGTGCGGGGTGTGCTCCAAAACACCCTCTGGAACGGCTCCTACTTTCTGCTTTGGCCTTTTCTGGTCAGGACAAGAGTGAGTTTCAAAAGAAAAAGCGGAAACCCTGGGACAGCCTAGGCCTGTCCTGGCTCTCTGAATGTCTGTCTGTTCCCCAGGGATCTTTTAGGACGAAAATCTGGTCTGCCTCTGCCTAGATTTGGTTTGAAAGAGACACCTTCCAGTATTAGTACTCTTCCAAGTAAAAATAAAACTATTTTTATCCCAACTACAGTCCTTTAACGAAAAGTGACTCAGTGTGGGGAAGGACACAAAGGTGGGTGGTGGGGGGAGAGGACTGGACAGACTTGGGAGGAGGAAGGTGGATATGATCCAGTTATGATGTATAAGATTCACAAAGAGCAAGGAAGGAGAGACGAGGAGGTGGCATGCCCTCAGATTTTAATGAGTTCCTGCCAGTGTTCCTAAACAGGGATGTTGGCCTTTTTCCAAGACGCTGGCTGTGCTGAGACCAATCCTGTATCCTGGGCACCAGGAGAGGGAAAGTTCCTGTAGGAGGCCCAAGGAGACTGAAGTCTCCAGCCTTGGCTTTGACCTCCTGCGAGAACTTCACAGTGTGCTTGTGTCTACCCAGCATGCCCTGCAGGGGCCAGATAGTCCCCCGGCTCATAAGCTGTAGGGGTGAAGAAGGCCAACACCTAGAAATTATACCATCTTCCTGTCAGCTGCAGCCCAGATCAAGGGTGTAAATGAGCCCTGAGGCCCTACCTGAAGGACAGGCTAGGCTAAGCTCAGGCTGACCTCACTGCTCCCAGGAGATCAGTCTACAGCACCTCCTGTAAGCACTATAGCCGCTGCCTTCTTCTGGAGGGCAGGCCAACAGTTTGCTGCCTGAGAGTTGTAACAGTTGATAAGCCCAGGGCCATCAGGGCGGAGCTAGTCAACCCCGGACAGGAGCAAGATGACCCAAGAGAAAAGTACCGAGTAAGTCTCAGCTCTTCGTGACCAAAAACTTAGGGTTGAGAAGATGTCTCAGCGGTTAAGAGCCCCGGATGCTCTTCCAGAGGACTCTGGTTAGAGCCCCAGAACCCACATGGCAGCTCACAGCTATTTGTTACTTTGTGTCCAGAGGATTCAACATCCCTAAAGTTCAGGTGTTTTTGTTCAATATGGGATTTAGAAACCAGTCCTCTAACCCCAGTGTCTTAAATTGCATGCTGCATATGGGGTCACTTAGCTAAGCATGGAGTTCATAAAACATTTAGTAACAATAAAAGGTTCCTGAAAACTTTCCTTACATTTAATTTAAGGCTCTTTCTTACCCACAACCAATTTGCTTGACACATCTGGAAACCTTTTCAGAACACTAATTACACAGGATTCACTGAATTTATCTATCTAAAAAAAATGACTTCTATTTTGTAGTTATGTGAATGCATGTGTATCTATGTGGAGATATGTGCACATGAATGCAAGTGTCCACAGAGGCCAGAAGAAGGCCCTGGATCTCCAGGAGCCGGAGTTACAGGAGTCTGTGGGCCACCTGACATGGGTGCTGGGAATTGAACTCAGGTCCTCCACAAGGTTACATGCTCTTAACCACTGAGCCATCTCACCAGCTCCTGAGCTTAGGTCATTTTACGCAAACGATGTTAAGAACATGGCTGTCCTATCTCTGATTAAGGGAGGGGTGGCAATGTCACAAGGGTGAATAGCAAACACTTACACGCTTACTACCTTTTATTATCAGTTCTCTTCAGCACTGGAGAGGGAACCAAGGGCTTCATAGATGCCCCACTACAGCTACAGCATTACTGACCATCCTTTCCATCTGCCCCTGAAGCCTCAGGGCAAGTACAATATTTTAAAATCAGTGTCCCTCAGCCTCCACCCCAAAATCTTTGTTAATTTAATAGCATTGCTGTGGATGTAGACTTCTGCAGAACATGGTTCTGGATTTCCGTATGTGTAACTCAACCCCTTTCACAGACTAGCCAGGTGGCAATTGCCAACCCCTCTTTTATAAGGAAAGAAACTGAGGCACACAAGACACAAATCAAAAATGAGCCAAGAGCTAGGACAGAAGCCTCTTCTTCTCCATGACAGTGGGTCTCTGGGTGGGACTCTAGCAGCATTTCCTGGGTGCTGTCTTTTAGTGCATTTTAGGTCATGGCATGTAAGCAGGATTGCCTCTTGCTTTCTCCTTACTTCAGTCCCCGACTTTAAACTCAGTTTTACCATGTCTAAAATTAAAAAGAAAGTCCAAATTATCCAGGGTCCACATGTGAAAGTGTAGAATTGAAGCTTGGAGCCTGGAAATTTCTGCAGACCCACTCTGCTCTCCACGCAACTACTGTAAGCAGAAAATGTCTCCATATTTTCCGTAATAGCTCAGCCCTTCACTGATGTTCCCACTGAAAGGCTTGCATAACTGTCCTGAAGCAGAGACAAATGAATTCCACTCATAAGACACTATACCTGTCTGAGAGAGAATCTGCATAGAGAATTAGCCAATGGGGATGCTGGTGGTATCTCCCTCCGAGGTCCCCGTCCCAGACTTCAGTGAACTGCTGAGGATATTAGCCACTTCTCAGCCAGTAGGATCCTTTAAAGGAAGAGAGAGCTCATCCTAGGGATTCGGTCACCAGAGATGCCTGGCTCACATCTTGTTGCTATGCAGTGGAGGCAGTCTGAGAATTCCTAAGTATTTTAGAAACTTTCTGGATGAAATCTCTCTCCAGGCAGAGAACATTCCCTCAATGCTCCCACCTTCAAGTCTTTAAGCTTTGTTTTATTATGTATCAGCTTGAAAAATAGGACATGAGAAGCTTATTAACTTGGGAATGTAAGGATTTTTTTCCTAAGCCTTACAAAGGAGAGTCATAATTCAATACATAAGGACAGAAATATAAAGATGAGCATACTAGAAAAAAAAACAAAAAAGAAACAAAAATTTAAAACAACAAATCTCTTCCTAGATGGAGGGAACCTGATACTTAATACCTGGACGAGCTAATATGTTACCACAACATTTGATCTCAGCAAGGCCACTGTTTCTCCACAATGGCTTACTCATCACCTACCACAGAAAATTCTGGACTTCAGCCATTAGGTGGGAGGATGACTCAGTGCTGGTGCATTTCCCTATCGCCCCCACAGTACCTCAAGAGCTATTCAAAGGAGTCGGAAGACAAGTTTCTCTGAGTCTCTTTGTTCTAATCCAGAAGGAATAGGTGTCACAGTGTGAAACTGATAAACACAGCACCTACACAAAACACAAGTGCCTCATGGGTGCACATAAAGACCGTCAGCCCTGAAAGGCTAAGTCTTAACACGGAAGGGAAAGGGGGATTCCATTCTCATTTCATTAAAACAACAACTCAGGAAGCCAGAGAAGTGGGTAGCAGGAGGCAGAGCTTGCAGGGATACACAGCTTGGCATGATGTTCTGTGGACACCATGTCCTTCCAGCCTGTTTTTAAGAAAGATGCCCCCCACTCCTCCCACCCCTTAGACCTGCCCTAACAGTCACTTCATGTGCAGGCACCACTCTATCCTATTCTTTCATTCTCAACACACTATGACTAGTCTACTCTGAACTGGGTCTGTAAAAATGTTCAAGGGTTTCTAACAGTAAACATGCTTTTCAACACTTAATAACTGAGTTTCTTTTTCTAGGTCTTTCTCACCAATGCTTAGTTAACAAATTTACAATTCCCAAATTTAACATTTTAAGACTTGAAAAGACTTTAAAGGTGACCAAGTTTGCAGCCCTCCAAAGGTGCCTGCCTGCCTGTCACGGACCCGCACTTTAGTCCTAGGATGTTGAGAACACATTTTCTCCATTACAAATGTGGCTTCGTCTGTTCCACTGCTATGACAAAATACCATAAATTGTGGAGTTTATCCACAATAGAAACTTATTGCTCATGGCATTGGAAACTGGGATGCTAGGATTACAGGTCAGATTCACATCTAGAGATGGCTTCTTCCCACTTTCAAGATGGTACCTTATTATTACATTCTTCCATGGCCCAAGTGTGGGAGAGGTGAATAATTCCCTCACACCTCTTTGAAGGCCACTAAATCCCTTCGTGACAACCCTATCCTAATGCATTTCTATCCTCCTATACTTCTGTCACATTGGCAGTTAAGTCTCAACATGAATTTGGGGAGAATACATTCAGATTTTGCATTCAGCTAACTGCTGTCCATCAAGGGACTCAACTGAGGGTAAGATCCCCAGTCTCTTACACAGACTCCTCATGGTGGCATCCAGCACAACCTGGCTCCCCACTCCCAACCACACTAAGATGGTCCTGACCAAAGTCACCAAGTTTCTTCATGTTGTCAGAGTCCATGGGCACTGTCCCTTCCTAAGGGTCTTGGAGAATGTCAGTACTATTTCTATTTACTTCCTTATACTGTCCAGCAAACCCATGGATTAGGTACTGCCATTATTCCTGCTTTTTCAGATGAGAAAATGACTCACAGAAGATACATAACCTACTTTGTAATAGAGGAGCCATAAATTTCAACTATGGTCCAATTATCATCAAACACAACTCAACTCTGCCCTTGCAGGCTCTCTGTGGTCTAGAGGAACTTAGAGTAACAAATGAATGTTGTCAGGATCTACTATGTGTGCTCGGGAAACACTAAGCTACACTAAGTAGAGTCTAGTTAAAGGAATGTTCCTGGTCTTCTCATCAGGAAGAGTGTAATTCTGCCCAGCAGACAGGGTGACCCTGGCTAACAGCTGTGAGGAAAAGCAGTCCTGATCCATGTCAGAATAACTATGACAATATTTTAAACTGAAAACCTCCCAAGTTGTCCAAACAACCAACCTTTGAAATATCTATCTCTGTGAAACATGTTTAATTACTCCAAGTGTGTGTAACTTGGGGCCATAAAACTATACAAGCTGATGGGGGAATGTCTGATCAGGCCCCGGTCCCTTTTGTGCATTAGCCAGAACCAGTCTGTGCTGCTATTAGAGAATGTTTGTTTATTAATCTCTAGGTGGTAGGGAGATTTCATACTGGGAAGGCATATTAGTCTTCTGCGATAGGAACCCACTGGTCCTCATTCTGCCAGAGCCGCTCTAAACTCACAACACATCAACTTTGTCTACATGGGAAATAGATGCCCACAAGGCTCCCTTGTTTCTAGTCCATTCTCCATGAGTGGATAAGACACACCCTGCCAAACACAGCTGCTTCTGTGTGCCAAACCCTTCACTGGATTTCCACTTCCTGTATAATATCAGGATCCCTTTCCTGGGGTAGCTTTCCTCTACAAGTTCAGCTTATTCTTTCTCTCTCTCACTGAACTTTAGGTAGTACCAGCCTTCGGAAACCTTTGAGAACCCTGTCTCTTTGTGGCCTCAGGACCTGAATACTTGCTTAACCTTAATTTGGACGACTTTTCCCTGGATCCTAGGGTTCTCACATTATAGAAAAAACAAATATAACATTTCCTGGGGTTCTCTTCATTTACCTTTTTTCAAATCTCTCTCCAGCCTACCCACACACTTGTGTGGTTTTGTTTTGTTTTTTTTTTTTCTGAGCTATTGCCACAAGCGATAATCCATTTGTGCTTGTTTGGAATCTCTCTAGACAGAAACACAAGGTTCTCCAAGCCTCTGGTCACTCCTCCAGCTGCAGCAAGGAAGCACATTCCTTCTGGTACCCTGTTCAGGAGGACAAAGTCCAAAGACATTCTAGCCTAGGCTCTCCTATCTGGAGCTTCCTCAAGTGAGCTGGCAAGCTATTTGCCACAGGCAGTCATTATGGCTCAACTCTCAAGCAGTATAATAGATTTTCTCTCCTACAGTGCTATTGTGAGGGCCCTATAAACAATGAAAGCACTATAGGAAAATGACGTCGGTCTGCAAATGTCAGGTTTTAGGACCTTCATAAGAAGAATGATTTCCTGGGGAAACCCATAGCCAATACTTTGTCCATTTTATTTTCCTGAAGCAACACATCCATTACCACCCTCCCCCACTCTGACATTCTAAATGATTATTCATGTCTTACTCTTTGGCAACATGCTTTCTGTTGACAGTTATTTTGAGCTAAGTTTCAGAATTCTCCCTGGGGTTTTAGGATGATGTAGACCTGGAGCTGCCCTGTTTGAGAGACAGGAAGATATTAGCTCTGGTTAATGTTTACAGCTCGGTTCCCTTTCCTTTTGAAACACTGGCTGTCAAAGCCTTTCTTCTGAAGACACCTGGGAGTGCGGCCCCCCCATGCCAGCAGAGCCTCAGGAGTGCTCCATTTAGGGGTGACTCTGCAGTGGCTCTGTGTTGACTTTGGTTTGGAAAAGTCACCCCCAAGAAAAAGTTACCCTACCAACAAAGCCATTTACACAAGGTGAACAGAGAAAACATACCCTCAGACAGGGCCTTTATAATACCCTGTCACAGAGATCATTTCCGGTGACACTGTCTCAGTTAACTAGGCTATCATTTAAAGGGGCTCTATCTGAGGCAGGCAGTTCACTGCAGTGTGGCTGTATAAAAAGCATGACCAATATCTTTACAAAATAGTCACTTTACCTGCAAAACGGTGAGAACAGAGGCCTCAGTGGAAATGTAGGGCATGAAAGTCACTCTCCACACAGCTTCTTTAGATCATCACTCTGCCTGCAGTGCCTGTCTGGGGTCTTTCGGGTCTAGGGAGAGTCCCGAGGTGTGTAAGGTTACATGTGAAATGAGTAACCCACATCAAGATATTTTGATTGGACTGATAAGTGGTCCCTTGAGAGTGCGAGATATCTGGTCATAGCAATGTAACAAAAGGCACAGAAAGCAGCTACTATTATGTAGTTCCAGCAATCTGGGGAATCAACTTCATCCTTGGTTTTCTCTTATATGATCTCAAGGTAAATATCAGAAGTTGCTCAAGGTTCAGCAGCAAAGTCACCTTGATGACAACAGGCCCCAGCAGGAGTCAAAACAGCTGGAGACTGTGGAGCCAATGAGATTTCCCATTCGTAATATTTTACTCCATGATAAGGGCCATGGAGTTTTACTCTAAAAATGTTTTTAAAAGAAGGACATAGTCCACAAATACCTATGCCCTCAAGTGCTAGATTGATGGGAGCCTGTGTGCCAGGCCTGCCTGTCTCAGCACAAAGGACTGCAGAAGAGGAACTGAATTTGACCTTCATCCCTGCATTTCATCTTCCCCATCAATATCCATCTCAGTTAGCTTATGCACAATGAAAGCCAACTGTGTTTCAAGTTCCATGTCCTAACCTTAAAATGTGGGTTTTATTTTAAATTCTTTTTTCTATAAAGTAGAAAAACTCAAATTAAAAAACATTTGTCCTGTGTGTGTGTGTGTGTGTGTGTGTGTGTGTGCATTCTGGCATGTGCATGCAAAGGCCAGATCAGAAAGGCAAATGTCTTTCTTCATTACACTTCTTTTTACTGCCTGGATACAGGATCTCTCACTGAACTGAAGCCTGCTAATTCAACTAGACTGACTGAACACTTGGGATCCAACTATATCTGCCTCCCAATGCTGGTTACAAGCACACACAGTCGTGTCTGGCTTATTTGGTTTTCACAAGTGCTGAGGATTGAAATCCTCAAACCTACACCCTTAGGTCTCCATGCTTTTGCTGAAAGTGCTCTAACCCATTGAACCACCTCCCAGCCTTGCTCTATTTTTTTTAATGAACTTTATTATATTAGGAAAAAAAGGGTCTCCCTCACCCAATGGGTGCCAGTGTGGTCATTTCTCTCCGAGATCTCTGGAAGCATTTATTTTGGTGCCTTAGAGACAACTCCATATTTTTTTAAAAAACATTTAAAAACTATTTATTTATTCCTATTTTATATGCATTGGTGTTTTTCCTGTATGTGTGTCTGTGTGAAGGTGTCAGATCCCCTGGAACTGGAATCACAAGCTTTGTGAACTACCGTGTAGATGCTGGGAATTGAACCTGAATCTCCTGGAAGAGCAGCCAGTGTTCTTAACCACCGAGCCGTCTCTCCAGCCTCTCAACTCCATATTTTATTCTCCTAAAATTAACATACAAACATGTGCACTCACATGCACATTCATACACACAGACACATGTATACATGTGCACATACACACATAGACAGACACAAGCACCAGTACACACAACATACCTGCACATACACATGTGCACCTAGGTGGGCACTTCTGTCACGGATATACTCTTTAGCCAAAGATCTGTTGGCTTAAAACATGCAAACTGTCCTGAAATCTTGTGTGCATACAGAATACTAAGTTAAAATCCAGGAACTCAGCTGGGTGATGGTGGTTCACGACTTTAATCCCAGCACTCGGGAAGCAGAGCAGGCAGATCTCTGAGTTCAAGGCCAGCCTGTTCTACAGAGTGAGTTCCAGGACGGCCAGAGCTGTTACATAGAGAAACTCTATCTTGAAAGACAGCAACAATAATAATATAATAATCCAGGAACTCAAAATTAAGTGTGATAGAAGCAAATTAACAGTGCTTGGGTAAATATTGCCAAAATAAGAACTTCCAAAACAAAGATTTTAAATTTTTGCCAAAGTCCAATACAGAAAATCCTGTAGTAAGTGTGCAGCATACATCTCTGGCAAGGTGCATTTGAACCATAGTTCCCACTAAGACAGCATGCTGTAACATGCAGGCGATGTGACAGATAAACCCTGTCTTAGCTTACTGAATTCTTTTTTTTTTTTTTTTTTTTTTTTTTTTTTTT
>PVIH01029447.1:0-13635 GCA_004025045.1 Sigmodon hispidus
ATGTGTTGGGAGGGGGAAAAGACCTTGAATAAGGATATACAGGGATGGAAAAAAAATTCAGAGGGAAAGATGAACACAAAGAAAATATATGTGTAGCAATCTTATTTGTATTTCCACCCTTGATAAGCCATGCTTATGATTCTTATCCTCTGTATAGTTATTGTTAACTCTTCCACATTTTAAATTCTTTTTACTGTGGTTTTTTTTTTTTTTGATAAATACAAAATAAAGAAGGAAGGAAGGAAAAAAAAGAAAAGTGCACACCAATTAACACTTTAGAGATGACTATTTATGAATATCTGGGAATCTACAAATCTACAAATAAGATTTCTTGGCTTCAATAGTATCTTTCTCTTGTACATATGCCCAGTGCAAAACTAACATATCATTCTCTACCTGGTTGTTATATTGTGTGATCATTCATTTTCCTCTAATCTGATTATAAAAAATTGATATGATATTGGTGTACTTTTATGTTCTTCTACAACATTCTTCAATGAGTGTGACAGTGAGATCAAAAACTGTAGATAGATATTCAACATACATGACACACATAAGTTAATAGTACATTTAGTACATTCCATTCAAATTAATGGGAAGTGAATAATTAAAATACTACAATATTAAGATATTACAGACTGTTGTAGAATCCTAATTAGAAGCATGCTATTAGAATTTAAACTGTTCTAACTACATACAAAAGAGTGGTATATCATAAAGCCTATTGACATTACCTTAATAAGTTGGAAATTTAAATGGTTAGTCACATTTATAAAACAGATCTTTCAATACAGGGCCCAGGGCTCTCTCTAGTTATTATTGATAGGAAAAGCTAGAGAAAGAAAGCATTTGCAAGAAGGAGTGTATCCCAAATAGAAAAAGAAAGCAGAGAACTAAGATTTCCTAAAGGGAAAATATCTTTAAAAATAAAAAGAAAGAATGACCAAAAATACTTTTTTAACTAGTAAACAATACTAGAATGTATTAATTAGAGGTTGTCAAAACCACTCAGGATTTGAGTCAGCATATGTAAAACATCATTCCTCTGTGCTACCTCTTACAAAATAATTGTAGGTTTAACAAAAAAGAAAAAATATTGTGAAATGTTAGGAAAAATTAGGAAATGTCCTGATGATTTTTTCTTTTTATTCCTGCTCATTTGTGCTTAATAAACTGATCATTGATTTTATTTAGATATATTCTATGTGATCTTTGTGATATATTTTATAATTTAATATTGTAAGTTTATTAACATTATTTAAAAATATACACACACCACCTTTCTTTCTGATATAACTTGAAAAATGTCATTTCACATTCAGTTGTCTAAATTAAATGGCTTTTAGGAATGGCTGCATCCCTTAAAGAACACCTAGCAGCAAAAGTTACTTGAATGCAGTTTAACTCTCAGTGTGACTACCTTCAAAGACACTCTTACTTGTCTGTCTGTCTCTTGCCTGTCTGTCCAAATTCTGCAAGGCTTGCCTCTGTGAATCTTTGCCATAATCCTTTCATCATACTGTGATTCTAACCTATCTTTCTACAGGAATCCTCTCTGCAATAAAACAAATTGTTTGGCAAGTCTTCAGATATTTTAATGTTGAAGTTTCTCTTTCATATTGGCCAATAGAATCATGTAGAGCATAGACTATTTACATATGTTTTGTTATTGTTATTAGTATACTGTGTGTGATAAAGAAGCAAGAATGATGATGTAAAGAAGATCCATTTTAAAGTGAGCAGACGCTTCTATCATTCATGTAATAAAATAGCATGATTAAAAGTGACTAAGTGGCAAAAAAGAAATTTGAGTCTATGTACAACTTCAAAAAGAGAATCTAAAATGTGAGGAGGCACAGCATGTGACAGTGAGGACAGGAAGCTGTGTATGAACATCTTTAAACACATTCAGAAAGACAAGAGTGAAAAGGAAGTGGGGTGAGACTTCAAGCATTAAAATTATTTATAGTTGTTTGAGTAGAAATGGCCCCCATAGACTCAGACTTGAATGGCTGGTCACCAGGGGGTAGCAGTATTAGGAGGTGTGGCCTTGTTGAAGAAAGTGTGTCACTGGCTTTGAGGTTTCAAGCTCAACCAAAGCTGACTATCTCCTCTCTTCTCACTCTCTGTGGATTCAAAAGTAGAACTCTCTGCTGCTCTCTTCAGCTCCTGAGTGTCACTATGCTTATTGCCAAGGTAATAATTGACTAACCCTCTGTATGTAAGGAGCACCAATTATATGTTTGCCTTTATAAGAGTGGCCATGGTCATGGTGTCTTTTCCCAGCAATAGAAACCCTAAGACAATTCTCATCTAGTGCAAGTGCTTTTCTTTGTCAATGTTTCATCCCCATGAAATTCTCTACCCTCCTCACATAACAACCAGCCATGGGCCAAGTGTTCCAGCACGTGAACCTATAGAAAGCATTTCTGATTCAAACAACAAAACACAAGTCAAATAAAGATGAACATTATATTCACTTTTTTCAATGATATACATCTTATAGATATTAGTTAAATATAGAGATATATTTTATTATTATATATTATGTATATGTATGTGGCTAAAATATCAAAATTAAAACAAATTTTGGAACATTTAAAAAATAATTTTTAAAGTAGTTTAATAGATTTCTGTTGTACAATACCATAAATTACATTCAAAAGATGGTCAGAATGACAATATTGTTAGCATTCTTATTCTCTAGGTAAAGAAAATTGTTCCAAATACTTAAATAGTTGAAATTGTAGTCCAGCCAACAAAAGAGTTGAACACTAAATTATAGTTTTAGTATAAATGTTAGCATATTTTTAATATATCTTTTAATAAAAAATAGCATTTATTTTTACATATATAAATTTCAAATATAAGTGAATTATTAAATTGTTCCTTTGAAAATTGTGACAAAACAATCAGTATGCCAGTTATATGTTATATCATAGCACTGTCCTGGTTATGCTGTACTATTTCTGTAAGATTCTCAAATGGGATTAGAAATTGATTACACTGACTCAGACATAACATCTCATCTAAAATGCATTATGGGGGGTTGGATTTTGATTAAGTGGTAAAGAGTGCTTACTGTTTTTACTAAGGACTAAAATTTTACTTTCAGTTCTCCATACCTTACAAATTTCTACAACTGCAACTTTAAGAAATTTGGCTCCTATTGGGAGAGAGTGCAGTCTTGCATGAATTAGCATTTGTGACATGAGTACAAATATGTAAAGGACCCCAATGACTCAAATCAATGAGAATGACAAAGCCTTCTCTGACCTGAGTATAGACACTGGCAGAGTGAAGGAATTATCAACTACAGCTTCCTCCTCTAAAGTGACTGCAATATGAGATCTCACCCCTACAGAGATTCCATGCCTTGATTACCTTACAGACTTCCTTTTTCATATATATATATAGTGCTTCACTTCAGGGCTTCTGGTATATCTCATTAGACTATGTGGCCTACCTAACGATAGATTTTCTGTACATGTACATTTATTTTTCTTCATTCATCATCATCACCCTAGTCAGGTCAATTTCAAGACATCTAGGCTGTGACAGATGCCTTCTTCTGGAAGCCATTGGCACCAGTAATCACATGTATACATCCCCACACACAGATGCATATATATATATATATGCATAATAAAACGTAAAATCTTAATGAAATCTTACTGTGTACACATTACAGTTTTTATATTAAGCCAAGCAATGTAATTTCTAAGTTGTGCTACTAGAGAAATATTTAGATTATTTACTTGTGCGTCAAGCATTAATATATGTATGTTACAAATGTATATATATATATATATATATATATATATGTGTGTGTGTTACACACACACAAATATATATTACAAAACCATGGTATAAAAATCTTACTAAATAACATTGATCTCAAGGGCACAAACATTTTTATTGTCGCCGAAACACTAATGTCCTAATAATATTTCTGACATTTATTTCTGTCACTTCCAATAAAATATTATTTGATAAACACAATTGCATTATTATCATAAGTGTCAAAATAAATTAGTGTTTCAATGACTTCTTTTCTTGTACTACGCTATCAAAGTATTTAAAATTCTTTGCAGTTATTTAATGATTATTCATTAAACATGTTTTACCCAGAAGACATAAATTTGATGTGCCACTGTCATTTCACTGGTGTATATATGAGATTAGCTAATATGCTTCCACAATTGCTCAGTTTGTAATTTTTCTCTGAATTTTGATTTTGCATCATGATTTTCTTTTCTTTTTTTTTTTGATTGTTTTTGTTTATTTTCTTGCTTGTTTTGTTTTTTGAGACATGGTATCTCTTTGAAATTCATTTTGGAGATCTGAAACCAGACTGTCCACGAACTTACAGAAAATGTGCCTGCCTCTGCCTCCAAAGTACATTGTGGTTTTTATCAAAACAATATTATTTTCAACATCTTTCAAAATCCTAGCACTTGCAAAATCACAATATTTTTCCAGATATTATTTTCTGTATTTGTTCTCATGAGCAAGAACTTGATATAAAATGATCTTATATTGAATTATAATTACTTAACATAATTGATGTCTCAAGCAAAATGATCATGTTTCCTATGCAAGACCATCTATTTGAACCCATAAAAATCTTTACATAAATAAGTATATCTCTAAAATTAGTTAATCAGACAAACAGATAATTGAATAAGTTCTTAATCATTTAAAATAAGATATTATCACTTCTTAGGAATTTTATATATATTGAATTTATATTGTCAGTTTTCATTTTCTCCCAATACATTGGTTATCACATTTGTTTTGGTTAGAGTATTCTATATTATCTTTCACTCATTTTAAGAGACCTGTCACAGATATCTAACTGATTTTATGTGACCATGTCAGCCATTTATGGTTGTACTTACAGCAGTTTTACAAAAAAAAAAATATATTTTTGTCATTCAACTGAGATCTGATCTTTCCAAAGCTTGACTCTACCTGTGGTAGAAAAATAAATTCAACTCACAGCTTTGACAAAGTTGTTTTGAGAACTACACTTTGGAAATTGAAAATAGTATTCCTAATAATTTCTATTTTCATGTGACCTGAATCTTGTACAGGGATGGTACTGACCTTACTTCAATATAAACAACAAAAACACTAATTTTATTTTATTTTGACCTTAGATCAAGTTTTGAAGTACAAGACCTGTATTGGCACATCTCTTTGACCAGATCTAGGGCTTATGTCCTTCTTATACTGACAAAACTTACAGAGAATGTTGTTTTGTTTTTGTTTTTGTTTTTTTTTCTCAATTGCACTCTAAAGCAAAAAACAGTCCTCTACAAGAGAATAAAAATTTAGAATTCTTCAAACAGGACATGTAAGGGAGATAAGGTGTCAAATATATTGACATGAAAGTTTCTATTGGTGCTGAAGTTGTATACAACTGTCTTAAGTTTTATGCTTAAAGTAAATATAGAAATAGTTTAATAATATGCATAGACCTGGTATATTACACCATGTTAATCAAAAAACATAATTTTGGTTAAAATTGGATGCTCTGCATACGTTTGTGACTGTCCAACACAAAACTGCTGCCATAGTTTAATGCTTTACATTAGTGAATTTTGACCTTTTATAATATTCCTTGTCCTCTTATCTAATATACAAGAAAATGTCTACTATAACTGAGAAACTTTACATTATGGACCTACTATGATTATCAAGGGAGAATTTTTAACTTTTAGATTTTAAAATACTATGAAATTTTCCATGTTTCTAGAATTGATAAATGCTTCTAAAACTTAAACCTTGCTTTTCACTTACATGTAATAGAAGACTGTGCCATGGTGAACCATACATATTTATTTGAAGCCATTATTGTTTTTTAACCTCTAGATTTATAAATATTGTGTGTTTTATAAGGCTATATGCCAAAGAAATCCATTGCCACTGGAAACTAATTTTTAAAAATGTTTGCCATCTAATTTAAATATCATCAAGATTTCATGATAATTCTTGTAGGTAGTTAACATAAACTTCAAGGTATTTATACTTTATACAAAGAGAATAGGCCATGGATGAAAGAAAAATTGGGAAGGACATGGGTGGAGCTGGGACAAGACGGGAAAAGGGTGGAAGTGATATAAATACAAAACTCATATATGAACTATTAAAGTTATAAGAATTATATTTTAAAAATAAAATGTCTTTAATATTCAGTCAAATATAAGAGCTAAATTTATTTGGTAAAGAGATTAGAAGTAGTATTAAATATAGGCATTATGGGTTTAAAAATTTTTATGCTTATCTATGTATTTTAAAAAGAGTAGGTATGGCTCAGCCGTTAAAGGCTTGGCTCACAACCATAAATATAAAAAGAGTAACCATCAGAGACAAACCAATTACTCAAATTACACTAGTTGGATGAACACTGTGATGTTTCTGGGAGATAACACTGTAGGGAAAAGAGAAAGGTAAAAGGAAGAAAATCTCAGGTGGCAAAACTGTAAAAAAAATAAGGATTTCACATCTATAAATGTTCTTCAAAAAGCCTTGTGTATACCTCCCAGAAATGCAGAACTAGTATGGAGTGACTTCATTTGTCTATCAGTATATATGTCAAATTGATTAATATTCATAGATGAACAAGATGGTGAGTTTTGTGTTTTTATGTTTTTCCTATGGTGTTGAAATAGAAAGTAAAGATGTACACGGTGTTAAAGTGTTAAAGCTATCTGCTTTTATTGTTCATCATTTTTATTTATGACATTAGCAAGGTCAAAGGAATGTGACTCAGAAGAAATGCGTGTCGTATTAGTTTGTATTACTCAGATTTATACAAATCCCTCACTCCAAATACTGAGCGCTTTACACTGGCCTGCAACCTATTAAAGTCTTAGAATGCATATATTCACATACTTGATTTTTAAAGCTCTGTGCTTGCTGCCTTGAAATTCTCTCAAAATGGGACAGGGGAGGCTGAAGACTAACTGGGAAGTATTGGGAGGAGTGAAGGGAAGGGGATCCAGGGAATACATGGATAAAAGTCTTTTTTTTATATAAATAAAAATAAATTAAAAAAATATATATTTGATTTCTATTATTTACAAAAAGAAATATGATAGTGCCAATGACATATTCTAGTATTGTCAAAGAGGGGTTGACAGTGTTGGGAGCCTGTTTTACAGCCTGGAGTGTCTCTGACTCTTTCTGCCCACACTGGTCCTTAGACTTGCTACCTATAAACTGCAACCAGTTTACTTTGCTTTACAGTGGCCATGCCACAGTAAATGAGGAGGCTATGCAGGTACATCACTTCAATTTGTAGTTTTTAATGAAATACAGATAAGTGCCTGTAACAGAAACCCTGATAAGATGCATCATAGAACATACTGAGCACACTCAGTGTAGGGTATCAAATATATCATATTGTAAGAGTCTTTAAATCTAACATCTGTACTTTCCCACCTGTTAGTCAGAAGATAACTTTGCTTATGCAAAACATCAAGATGAAATCTATATATTTCAGTTTGTGTTCATATTTTATGTATTATACACATATTTTACTGAATGATATCTTAATTGATATTTGTGCTTCTTGAAAACCTTTTCAAAAATACAGTAGTTTCTTTCTTTATTTTTTTATTCTGAGGAAAACATTATGTAAATTGAAATATATAAATTGTAAGTATACTATTTAATGTGTTCTGAACAAATATAAAAATATATGGAATAAGCTTAAAAATCAAGACATAAAAACAGTTTAGCAACTCAGCACAGTAGAAAGTTATCGATGGCATCCTGCTGGTTCTCTCTGGGGAGAGACATGCCTCATTCTGTCACCACAGATGACTTCCCTGAAGACTGACATCAGTAAAGCCGTATTCTGTGCCATTGTGTGCCTGACTTACTTACTTCTACCTGATGTTTTGAGAGTACTTCATAATCAAATGCTCTGATTAGTGGTTTGTAATATAAAAACATGCACTAATAGGTTTTATATTTTTCACTGTATGAACAACACACAGAAAATCTCCCATATAGAATGTCATTTACAGATTAGGGCACTATGAATCCAAAAAAAAAAAAAAAAGTTTGGTAGAAGACTTTTTGGATTATCCTTCACCTGGTTAATTGGTGAGGATGGAGAAGCATTGTCAAAGATACTATGATATGCACAACTTTATAGTTAACAGCCTAAAAATTCCAGGCTGTTTATATCACAGTATGCTTCTAAATTTCTGTGGCTTAGACCTTAAATAAAATCAGAAATCCAGGTGCTGAAGCTCCCCACCATATTCCCTTGCCAAAAGCTTTGTACAGGAGGGTGATCTTTGGAACATTAACTGAACACAACTGTTCTGAACTGATATAGCCATTTGTATAATTGATATCTTAATGGGCAGTTGGCTAGTAATAAAAACTATAAAAACTTTGACATAGGTAAAGGAACTTGAACCTTTGCGGACAAATCCTTGAAAAGTATATTTTGTTCTTAACCTCTTTCTTTAATATCTTTATATTTTCTGCAGGCTATGAGGTGATATCTATCACATATTCCAGCAGAAATGTTCTAAGTCTATTACAATTACTATAAAATGAGCTGTTACTTCAGAGAATGTTAATGTGAGTGTTATAAATAGATACATCTAGACAAAATATTAAATGTGTAAGAGTACATTCTCAAATCCTCAGTTTACCAAAAATGTAAATTTTATGAATGACAACTAATCTGTGCATGTGTTGAAATCCAAGTGTGTAAAATATATTACTCTTTTTCATTGCAGCTGCTTTAATAGTGAAAAAGTCCTATACAATTTGAAATTTGTCCAAATCTATACATTGTAATTTATGCATTTTGCATATGGGTGTTTGTGTATGGTTTTTTTCTGATTATTAATTGTCAAAACTAAAGTTTCATTACCTATTAGCAGAAAGTTCAGGAGTAAAACCAAAAATTAACACTACTAGAATTTTGAAGTAGCAATATTATTCTTATAACTGTAATAATTAAATGTTAATCATTTCTTGTTTTTGATAATGTAAATGTCCAGTTACACAATCTAGATTTGCCTCATAATTAAAAGCTATTTTAAGCCACTTTATATTGAAGTTGCTTGATATGAGGCTCTTTTGTTCACTGATATTTTACATGAAATCATTTTTTATTAAATAGTAATTGTGAATTTTATTTAATAAACTGAAATTTTTTCCTTAACGCATGATAGTTCTTGCAATTCTGTTTGCACTCTGGATCATTCTCCACAAAGATAATATAAGCAACAAATGTTTAATATTTTTCTGATGTCCTACTTTCAATTCTAGGTAATGCCTAATATTGGCTAAATTGTATTCAGCAGAGTTTGCAATTGATAAAGGTCTGTTTCTTGTTAATTAAGTTCTATTTCATTCTTTTGAGTGTTCAATGTGGGCAAGCTGATGAGCTGAATTCTTAGATACAAGATGAAAGAGACAAAATATGCAGATTCAAAATGCTCACTCACTAATATGTCAGTACTACTGTGTGCATATATTTGATGTGTAATCATTGAGATGATATCAAAATATTCAGAAGTTTGAGATTATAAAATGTTTCATATAATATACTGAAAAAAGTTATTTCACAATTAACACTGAAGCTTACATTTATTATTCTGCAGAAATACAAACATTTAATTTCTTGGTTTCATCAACTCACTTGGTCCATGTCTATTAACAATATTTCTGATTATTCAATGCCCAGAAAACAAATTTTTAGATTTTGTGAAGAATAACTTATTTTAAGAGCTTGTTTTGATACTCTGATGTTTCTCATGGCTTACTTTTGATTTCCTTATTATTATTATTTAATTTTTTATTTATTTTACATATGAACCACAGATTCCTCTTATCCCTCCTCTAGCTCCCTCCAGCCTTCACCTCCAACTCACCCCTACCACCTCCTCATAAAATGTAATGTTTCCCATGGGAAATCAGCCAAAGCTAATACAGTCACTTGTGGCAGGTCCAAGATTCTCACCCATGCATCAAAGATGTGCAAGGAGTCCCTACATAAGGAATTGACTACAAAGCCCTGCTCATGCACCAGTGATAAATTTCTGATCCCATTTACTTTTGATTTCTATACTTCTCAGGACCACTCTCACCAGGGTTTTAATAATCACAACAATATCCCAAACAAATATGCCAATTATAACATAATCTTGCCTAAAATAAAGGAAACTCGTTAGCTATTTGTTATAAATGCAGAGTAACTGTATAGATTTCTAAGATTTTTAATTATTTATTTATTTCATAAAGAATAAAGTCATAATTTTTATCCATGTATCCTCTAGTTCAGACTACATTCCCCTTCCGGCCCCTCCCTATCACTTACTCTTCTCCCCATCACTTTATCTCCTCCCCAGAAAAACAGAAGGTCCGAAGCATTCCTCATCCCAACATCAAGACTGGGTCAGGTGTTCCTCTGGAGGAAATGGGTTCCACGGTGCCCATTCAAGGTGTTTCAGATCCCAAGCTCTTTAGCGGTTATGATTTGCATATTGGACATGCTATGTTGTTTTGCACTTTTGCTTAAAGTCCGCTAATGAGTGAGTACATCCGTTGCTTATCTTTCTGGGTTTGTGATACCTCGCTCAGGAGGATATTCTCCAAATTTATTCATTTGCCTGTAAACTTTAGGATATCATTTTTTCTTACTGCTAAGCAGTACTCCATTGTGTATATGTACTACAGTTTATTAATCCATTCTTCAGTTGATGGGCATGTAGGTTGTTTCCAGGTTCTTGCTATTACGAATAATGCTCCTGTGAACATAGTTGAACTAATGCCTTTGGAATGTGAATGTGCATCTTTAGGGTACATGCCCAGTAGTGGTATTGCTGGGTCCTTAGGGAGATTGATTCCCAGTTTTCTGAAAAACATCACACTGCATTCCAGAGTGTCTGAACAAGTTTACATTACAACCAGCAATGGAGGAGTGTTTCCCTTGCTCAGCAAACTCTCCAGCATAGGCTGTCATCTGTATCTTTATCTTAGCCAATCTGACAGCTGTAAGGTGGTATCTCAAAGTTGTTTTGATATACATTTCCTCAAACATGATGAACACTTTTTTAAGTGCCTTTCAGCCATTTGTAATTCTTCTGCTGAGAATTCCCTTTTCAGATCTGATTCCCTTGTTTTGATTGGGTTATTCAAGGTTTGGGGCTCTAGTTTCTTGAGTTCTCTATATATTTTAGAAATCAGTCCTCTATCATGTGTAGGATTGGTGAAAATCTTTTCCCATTCTGTAGCCTATCGATTTGTCTTATGGACTGTATCCTTGGCTTTACAGAAGTTTCTCAGTTTCAGGAGGTACCACTTATTGATTGTTGTTCTTAGTGTCTATGCTGCTGGTGTTATATTTAGGAAGTGATCGGCTCTGCCAATTCATTGGAGTGTATTTTCCACTTTTCTTTTCTATCGGGTTTAGTGTGGATGGGTTTATGTTGAGGTCTTTGATGCACTTGGATTTGAGTTTTGTGCAGGGTGACAGGCTCGGATATATTTGCATTTTTCTACACACTTCCATCCACCTATGTCAACACCATTTGTTAAAGATACTATCTTTTTTACATTGAATATATTGAGCCTCTTTGTCAAGATCAGGTGTTCATAGGTTTTTGGAGTAATGTTAGGATCTTCACTTAGATTCCATTGATCCACAAGTCTGTTTTTATGCCACTACCAGGCTGTTTTTATTACTGTAACTCTATATAATAACTTGAAGTCAAGGATGTGATGCCTCCTAAGTTTCTTTTATTGAGTAAACTGTTTTGGCAATCCTAGCTTTCCTGTTATTCCAAATGAAGTTGGGTATTGTTCTTTCAATGTCTGCAAAAAATTGTGTTGGGATTTTGATGGGAAGTGCATTGAATGTGTAGATTGCCTTTGGTAGAATTGCCATTTTTACTATGTTGATCCTACTTATCCATGAACATAGGAGATCTTTTCATTTTCTGATATCCTCTTCAAATTCTTTCTTCAGTGATTTAACCTTTTTGTCAAAAAGAACTGTTACTTCTTTGGTTTTTGTTACTCCAAGGTATTTAATGCTATTTGCAGCTTTTATAAAGGGTGATGTTTCACTTAGTTTTATTTCAGCCCTTTAGTGTATAGTAGGGCTACTGCTTTCTTTGAGTTAATCTTGTATCCTGTTATATGCTGAAGGTGTTTATCAGCTATAGAAATTCGCTGGTAGAATTTTGTGGATCACTAATGTATACAATCAGGTCTTCTGCAAATAGAGATAGTTTCACTTCTTCACCACTTTGTATCCTCTTAATCTCTTTCTGTTCTCTTATTGCTTTAGCTAAAACTTTGAGAACTATGTTGAATAGATAAGGGGAAAGAGAACATCCTTGTCTAGTTCTTGATTATAGTGGGATTGCTTTGAGTTTTTCCCAATTAAGTTTGATATTGGCTGTCAGCTTCTTGTAAATCACCTTTCTTATATTTAGATATTTTCTCTGTATTCCTGAACTCTCCAGAAATTCATTTCTGATTTTCTTGATTTGGATATTCTCTATCTGCTTTTTCATTAGTTTGGATAAGGGTTTATCTATCTTGTTGACTTTCTCAAAGAACCAACTCTTTGATTCATTGGTTCTTTGTATTTTCTCTTTGTTTCAATTATAGTGATTTCAACTCTAAGTTTGTTTATTTCCTGCCCTCTACTCCTTCTAGGTGAGTTTGTTTCTAATTGTTCTAAGCCTTTCTGCTGAGCTGTTAGTTCTCTAGTGTGGGATTTCTCTAGGTTTTCCATATAGGCATCTAGTGCTATGAATTTTCCTCTTAAGACTGCTTTTATTGTGTCCCGATAGCTTCTGTTTCCACTCCCAGACCAGTACTGTCTGCAGAGTCCCAGCACACTCTGGAGCAGGGGCAGATAATTGCTCCCAGTCACCAAACCCACAGCTCCAGCTGAGGGAGTTTGCATGGCTACCCACTGCCACCTCAAACTGAGCATGCCAACAACTGCAGGGGTCTCTGAAGGACAGACTCAGACCCTGACCAGAGAGGTGACAGGAGCACCCAAACCTGAGTGCCACAACTGACCAGGAATAACCTAATCGTGAACCACTGAAGCCATGGGCAAACGTCAGTGCAAAAAGTTACATAATAATACAAAAGACAACATGGTAACTTCAGAAGAGAGTGGCGACCTTACAAATACAAGATCTGAACTGAGCAATGAAGAGGAAATAGAAGGAAGCAACACCAAATATTCCTTTTCGATGATCATCGAAGCTCTAAAAGAAGATATGAAAAAAAGCCTTAAAGAAATAGAAGAAAATACAAACAAAAAATTGGAAGAGATGAACAAATCTATGAAAGAAACATGCCAGGAAATAAAAGCTGAAATAGAAGCGATCAAAAAGGCACAAATTGAGGCAATGATAGAAATAGAAAACCTAAAGAAAAAAGGTGGAACCACAGATACAAGCATAACAAACAGAGTTCAAGAGATGGAAGATAGAATCTCTGAAGTGGAAGACTCAGTAGCTCAATTAGATATATCAGTCAAAGAAAATAGTAAAACTAAAAAAGCCATAACTCAAAATGTCCAGGAAATCTGGGACACCATGAAAAGACCTAATTTGAGAATAATAGGAA
>PVIH01029448.1:0-13634 GCA_004025045.1 Sigmodon hispidus
ATATACAGGGATGGAAAAAAAATTCAGAGGGAAAGCTGAACACAAAGAAAATATATGTGTAGCAATCTTATTTGCATTTCCACCCTTGATAAGCCATGCTTATGATTATTATCCTCTGTATAGTTATTGTTAACTCTTCCACATTTTTAAATTCTTTTTACTGTTTTTTTGATAAATACAAAATAAAGAAGGAAAAAAAGATAACAAGACATTATTCACAGGTATTTTAATCTGAGTCATCAAAAGCAGGGTACTTTTTAAATTATTTTATTATATTTTGTAATATACTGTCTGTATAGAACTCTGACACAAGTTGTGGTTAGATTACAACCTATGAGATTCAGTCACTTCTTCCACTATGTAGGACCCAGTACTAAAGTCACATTTGTCTCAATTGGCTAAAAATCTTTTTTATGCAGCAAAGAAATAACTGCCCCCAAGGACCATTTCTTTAATTTTAGATCAATATAATTTTAAGGTTGGGCTGAGGAGTAATTAAAACTCTGATTTAATAATACTTTTTAAATTTTATATATACTACATGTCAACAATTTTTGTGACCAAAAATGAAAGTCTTGATTTCATATGTGTTATGAAATATATACTAAAAGGAAAAAGTATTCAGTAGTTAGTTTTTTCCGATAGTAGGAACAGTTGAAATGACAAAGACAGTTAACGGTAGCCCTCCAGAGATGACCATGAAGACATAGTTTATAGTGAACTGAAAGTGGTCATTCAACAGCTCTTGTAACAGACCAAGATTTGAGGACTCTTGTGTGGTCTTCAGTGTCCAGAAAATAGGTATAAACATCCTGACATTTCTCTCAGAAGCTACAGTGGCCTTTACAGTTTTGAACAAGTAGTTTAAGAGAAGTTATATAAGCAATTAGTTGGAGGGGATCTTTACAAACAGGCAATTTAGTAGAAGCTAAGTTAGTTCTGAACTTTGGTTCCTAGAATAGGGTGAAGTAATTTTAGATGACATTCTCCATCAAGGAATTTAAATTTTAGTTAAACTTGAAATGGCCTCAACAAGAATAAAAAATGCAGGAATTTTTGCATTGTCTTTCTATGTCACACTCCATACTGGCTCTATGGGCATAAGTCAAATCATTGACACATCCTGTTCCAGGATTGTGGAATTGGTTTTAAGACCATCAAATTATTTATTCATGCACTTGAGGATGCAGAGTCAGAATAAGAATCAATAGTCCATGTAATTCAGATAGTAATGTGTTAAGCCATGGGTACCAGGTAAACAGAGACTGATGCCAATTACATGCTCTATGAGTTCTTTCTTTTCTTTAGCTTTTTCTCTTTTTCTACTTTTCTCTTCCACATTCTTTATTTTACTTTCTATCAACTATTCCATTTCCCCTCTTCACCTTCTTTTTCTTTCCTCCCCATTACTTTCTTCCTATGAGGTATTCTTTTTATATCTCTCTATGCACATTTTGTGCCCACCATTTCTACTTACTCCTTTTTTCTTTCTTTTATTAATTCACTTGCATATATAAGCACTCCAGGTCACTGGCATCCAGCTGCCACAAGTTCTTCCTCATCATGCCCTTTACCTTAGAACAACAGAATGCAGAACCCTCAAAAAACACACAGAAAGATATATTTGGCCAAGGGATTAGCCTAGTCAACTTATTTCCTACTCATAAAAGATAAATAACCTCTGTAGAAAGATGCAGAACCTTGTATAGTCATCCAGCAGAGGCCCCACCAATTGCAGATCTCCTGTTAATAAAACTAGACAGAGCCATATGCAAAATAAAAGGAATTTGAAATATATTCAGCATCCTGCTTCTTCAATTTATGTCATAAAGCCTGAAATTATCACCAACTATCTTGGCTGAGGTGTCTGTGGTTGTTGCATTGACTATTCCTACCTCTTTATTGATCAGAGACATAATTCGGTTCTGTTTATCCTTTAACAGCATTGAATGAAGGCCAATATGAGTTCTCCCCTCTACATATTTTGATTTACTAGTCTCATTCCCATCCACCAGACACATATTGTTTTACCCAAAGATGACACATAGAGGAATATAGTATAGATCTAACCCAAACATAAATCTAGCTTCTCATCTCTCTGTAAAGTGGACAAGAAGTTAATCTTAGTAGATATATTTTCATTCACTTCACAAAAACTAAAGCCATCTGAGAGAAAGGAATCTCAATTAAGAAAATGAATCCTTAAGATTGCTTCAGGGAAACCTGTAAGTCATTTTCTTATTAATGATTAATGGAGGAGAACCCCACCATTGTGAAGGGATCCATCTATGAAGTGGTTGTCCACATCCGCTATTGCTGGTGTATGTATAAATTTGTACAATCACTTTGGAAATCAGTATGGTGGTTTCTTATAAAACTAGAAGTCAGTCTACCTCACAATCCAGCAATACTTCTCCTGAGCATATACCCAAAGGATGCATCTTCTTACCACAAGGATATTTGCTCAACTATGTTAATAACAAAATTATTCGTAATAGCCAGAACCTGAAAAGCACATAGATGCCCTATAACTAAAGAATAAATTTTTAAAAATTGTAAACTTACACAATGGAGTAATATGCAGCAGAAAAATAATGGCAACTTTAAATTTGCAGGAAAATAGATGGAACCAGAAAAATATCATTCTGAGTGAGGTGAGCCAAATACAGAAAGAAAAACATAGTATACTCACTCACAACCCCCAGGAAGTTAGATAACAAGTAGGATACAAAAAAGACAGAGACATCCATGGATCCTTTTAGGAAATATATAAGATCTAGTAAATTGGGAGCATGGAGGGGTTAAGGGGAACTGAGAAGAGAATATGAGGGAACAAGATATTAGACTTGGAAAAGGACTGAGAAGGAGAACAACAAAATAGATATCTTGACAAAGAAAACCACTTGGGGCTACAGAGAATCCCAGAGCATGGAAAACTCCTAGGAATTTATAAGGATGACCCCAGATAAGACTCTAAGCAATAATGGAGAGGGTGTCTAAACTGGTCTTCCCTCTCTAATCAAATTGGTGATTATCTTAATTGTTATCCTAGAACTTTCAGTTAAGAAATAATGAAAGTAGAAGCAGAAATCCAAAGTGAGGCTCTGGGCCAAGATCCTGGAGTCCAGTTGAAGAGAGGGAGAAAGTATTATATGAACAAAGAGATCAAGATCATGATGAGGAAACCCACAGAGACACCTGACCTAAACTACTGGGCACTTACTGACTCCAGACTGACAGTCTTGGAACCTGCATGGGATTGACCTAAGCCATCTGAATTAGAAGGATAGTTGTGGGGTTTGAGAAGTTTGTGGGACCTCTGTCAGTAAGACCAGGATTTATCTCTTGTACATGAACAGGGTTTTTAGAACCCATTCCCTATAGAGGAATATCTTGCTCAGCTTTGATACAGAGGGAAGAAGCTTGGTCTTACTTCATCATAATATCACAGACTTTGTTGTCTCACCATGGGAGGATTTGTCTTCTTTGAGGAGTAGATGGTTGGGTGGGGTGGCAGAAGCTAGAGAGTGAGTGGGAGGAGGAGAGGAAAGAGGAACTGTGGTTGTTAAATTTTAAAAAAATAACTTTAAAGAAAAAAAATAAAGCAGGCTGAGCATTCCATGGGTACAAGATGATAATCAGCACCCCTCCATGGACTTTGCATTAATTCCCATCTCCAGTTTTCTGCCTATTTGAATTCTTGCCCAGACATCCTTTGATGATAAACAGTGATATGAATTTATAAGCCTAATAAACCTTTTATTCTCCAAGTTGTCTGTTAGGCATATTGTTTTATCATAGCAATATTAACCCTAAGGAAGACAGCTGATTATATCAAAAAGAAGTCAGTCAGACCAGGCTCGATAGATTGGATCAGGTGAGTTATCTCTAGACAATCATGCAAGAGTCTTTTAGGGACATCTTTTGGCAGGAAACTATGAGGTTGAGAATTGATATCTTATGGAACTGAATGTTGAGTTGATCTAAAAATAGGGCTTGGTATTGGCTTACCCAAGCATTAGACCCTCATAGTTGTAGTGTCCCCATCAAGAGGACCTCAACATAGTTTGAGACTGTCAGTTATACTTTGTAGTCTAAAGGTAATTTATCAGCTTCCTTTGCCAGCATGGTGGTGGCAGCCATAGACCATATGTACCAGACATTTCACTGTGACGAGGTCAATCATTTTAGACCAATGAACCACTGGTCTTTTTCAGCATTCCAGGGTTTGTATGAAGATATCCTAAGCAATGCTTCTAGCTTCATCCATGTACAAGTGAAATGGCTTAGTAACATCAGCGAAGGCTTTAGTGGGTTAGACACTGGGAACTTTTTCAATGTTTGAAGGTCCTTTTTTAAATCTCATCCCATTCTAAAGGCTATACACCCCTGGTGCTGGCACAAAAGGCTTAGCTATCTTCACAAATTTTATCTTGCATATCCAGCAATATCAACTACCTCAGATAAATCTAACAGGAATCTCAAAGATAGTTGAACTATGGTCGTGGAAAACCATTAGCTTCCTCTACATTTCAGCCTAGGTGTGTGAACAGGTATATTTGTTGAGACTGGTATAATAAAAAGATGAATGGTCAATATCTAAGTAATAGATATAAGTGGTAATTTGGTGAGAGAAAGAAAGAGGAGAAAGAATCTAGCAAATGAGTTATATCAGAAGACATGGAAGAGGCAGGATGGGTAGGATGTAACAGGAGGAATATTAAGAGAAATGTCTTAATTTAAGCTATAAGAACTAGTTATTAACTGAACTAAAGCCAAGCTTTAATAGTTAACATAAATATCTATGTCATTTTTGGAAGTTGGCCAGTGGGACAGAAAAACTCATTACATGTGATTCCCAACTGGGAGGCTTGAATATCTAAACATAAGGCCTGATAAAGCTAAGCAGAGTAACAATGAGCCATATGTGGTTTCCTAGACATAAAGTTTCTTATGTTTGTTGGTACTCAGCAGTGCACAGAGATGCAGCTGCCATCTGCTGCCTACAGGTTTGAGATAACCAGCAACAGACACTAGTACCATGTGCAAAGCTGGGCCATACAGAACTGACATGACAGTTTAAGGTTTATTGTACATGGTCGGAAAATGTTGCAGATGCTTAGTACATCCAGGTCTAAATAGAAAAAATGATTCTGAAATTTCACAGTATGATTAGAAATATGCTAAGAAGTTGAAGCAAAAAAGAAAATGGGTAGAAATAGTCATAGAAAACATAGTTTAAAAATAATAAATCCATGTTCATAAAGAAAAAAGAAAGTAATATAAAAATAATAAGTCAGATAGAGATGGAAAATACACAGGGTATCTAAATTCTGTATGATATTTTAATGACTTCAATTTTTTTAAATGCTAAAGTACAAAACAATAGCTGCTGAGAGACACTGAATTATAAATACTGCTAAATCAAACCAGCCTTTATTTTTAAAAAATGTCTTAATGAAAGTCAAAAATATTTTCCATTTCCATCTTGTTAGTGTGTGAAGTTTTATAGGAGAGTTGAGTCCATTGACATTAAGGGATATTAGTGACCACTGATTGATATTTCCTGTCATTATGTCTCCTTTACAGGAAACAAAAAGTTATTGTTCTCTTCAAAATTAAGAAAGATCAGATTTGATTGAGGGAGACCTTAAAATCTTACCTACAGGCATGTAAAAATAAATCATTAAAAACTACAGGACAGGGAATGTATGTGTTGATGTCTCTGCTATGGAAACAGTTCTGAGGTGGGATGAACCATAATAAATATTGTTGGCTACAGAGTCCTCAATATTTATTAGATGTCATCCTTTATATGATATGGATAGAGGTTTAGTTATATGGCCAAAACAAACTTTTAAAGATAACAGAAATCTTTACTTGCTGTAATATAAAACAATAAAATTACTTTCAATTGACTTGTGCACTTGTGCAAACTTCACATTAAATAATGTGTTAATACAAATATATATTACTTATAAAGTTTATGTGTTTTCAAAACAAAACAGACACCAACAAACACAAGTATCCCAGGTGACCCAGTATCTCATAATGTCTATTGCAGTTTCTTCAAAATTCTGTATCCAAAACAACTTCAAAGCTGCTAGCTGAGATGGTCCAGTCTCACAGACTACTTCATCCAAGATTTCATAGAAGCTCTAAATTATTCCATTACACAGAGACTAAATAAAAATAATAAAGCCAGCTTTCCATGAATTTGACTACTATCCCATTTGTATTTTTTGATTCTTCAAAAATATCTTCACCCTCACACATCAGTAAGCAGTCTAGAGAATACAACGTCTACATTTCCAAAAAGTGTGGTGGATGTTTTTTGTTTGTTTGTTATTTTTTGCCATTCAATTAATTGTGAATGTTTAACATTATTGGGGTTATATGAAAGTTTGTCTTTGTCATGGACTGGGAAAAATCCTCTCCAAATGAGATTAGATTGAGGGATCTTATTCTGAAAAGTAAAAGGGGGACATAACATGATAGAATAACAAGGGCAGATTATTGAATCTATTCTTAAAGTAAAAAGCAACTGCTAATCCCAAATATTATACAATGGTATGGATTTGTATATTGATACAAATTCAGGTTATTTTTGTTATACTATATATGTTTCTATTCTTGTTTAAGATATTGTACCTTTAAAGCTCATTTTAAAATGTAATATATAATAAATACAGGCTAGTAGTTAGTTTTCTCTAATATTCAAACACGTAGTCATGATAAGTATATTTTCAAGGTTAGAGTTATATTTTTGATATATAGGTAGACTTCTAACAATTCAGAGACCTAATGAATTTGACATGTAAAGGGTTTTAATAACCTAAGCCTATTCATGACAATGGGACATCTCTGTTCTTTACAGTACCAAATTTTTTCAAAAAAGCATAATAGGCATTAAAGAACTGCACATACATTTTTTTTGTATAGTTGACTAATGGGCAAAAAAGTGCCATTGCCTTGACTGCTGACCATATGCTGTGCAAACTGAACAATTAGGACACAGAAGGTTACTGTCAAAATTTGATGAGAAAAGGTAGGGCAGTCTTTCAAACTTCCTTCTTCACAGAAAAGTCATTGAAATATTCTAGTCTTATAGGCTGAGGAAGGATGACCCAAAATTACAGAGCAACCTGGTGTGATTGTCCAGGCAGGCAGCTGTCCCTGTAATTCCTATAGTTTTGAAAATTGGGTCCTGTTTGGGTTCCAGTTCTGGGACCAGATTCTGTCTGTGGAGAGTGTCCCCACACACTCCGCAGCAGACAGATATAGACTTTGGCTGTAAGGGTTCCCCCAGCTACTTCTAAGACAAGGGAATTTACATAACCACCCTGCCTACAACTACTTCAACAAAGAAGGACTGAACACTTGAAATTCAGACCCCTGCAAAGAGAAGAGTCAGACATTGAGCAGACAACTTGCTCAGAGGTGACAGAAGACACACAAGCCCACTTGCCACAACTGACAAAGAGCCACCTAATTGTAAATCACTGAAGCCATGAGCAGACACCAGTGCAAAATATATATATATATATATATATTTATATATAATATAAAGACCAACAAGGTAATGCCAGAAGAAAATGGTGGTTCTACAACTACAAGACCTGAAATGAGCAATGAAGAGGAAACAGAAGGAAGCAACACCAAAAAATACCTTTATGACAATCATTGAAGCACGCAAAGAAGATATGAAAAATTCCCTTAAAGAAATAGAAGAAAATACAAACAAAAATTGGAAGTGATGTACAAATCTATGAAAGAAACATGCCAGGAAATAAAAACTGAAAAGAAGCAAAAAAAGCTACAAAATGAGGCAAAGATGGAAATAGAAAACCTGAAGAAAAAAGAAATTGAAGAGGATATCAGAAAATGGAAAGCTCTCCCATGTTCCTGGATAGGTAGGATAAACATACTAAAAATGACAATTCTACCAAAAGCAATCTACAGATTCAATGCCCTGCCCATCAAAATACCTACACAATATTTTTTTGGACCATAAAAGAACAATACTCAATTTCATTTGGAATAACATGAAAGCCAGAATTGCCAAAAAAATTTTGCTCAAAAAAACAACTTCAAGAGGCATCACCATCCCTGACTTCAAGTTATACTATAGAACTACAGTAATAAAAACAGCCTGGTACTGGCATAAAAACAGACTTGTGGATCAATGGAATAGAATTGAGGATCCAGACATTAACCCAAAAACCTATGAACACCTGATCTTGACAAAGAGGCCCAAAATATTCAATGGAAAAAAGATAGTATATTTAAGTAATGGTGCTGGCATAGCTGGATGGTAGTGTGTAGAAAAAATGCAAATAGATCAAAACCTGTCACTATGCACAAAACTTAAATCGAAGTGCATCAAAGACCTCAACATAAACCCAGACACTTTAAACTTGATAGAAAAAGGAAAGTGGGAAGTACACTTCTATGAATTGGTACAGGCGACCACTTACTAAATATAACACCAGTGGCACAGACACTAAGACCAACAATCAATAAGTGGGATCTCCTGAAGCTAAGAAGCTTCTGTAAAGCCAAGGACACTGTCAATAGGGCAAAACGACAGCCTACAGAATGGGAAAAGAATTTCACCAACCTTACAAGTGATAGAGGACTTATCTCTAAGATATATAAAGAACTCAAGAATCTAGAGTCAAAAATCTTGAATAACCCAATCAAAAAATGGGATTCAGTTTTCCAAAAGGAATTCTCAGCAGAAGGATTACAAATGGCTGAAAGGCAGACTAATCCAAGCATTATTGGGTCAGTGGGACCATAGGACTGTCTGCTCCCTGCCCATGGAGGGGATGGGGAGTTGTGGAGAGGAAGGAGTGTCCTGATATGGTGGGAGGGGGAGGGGACCTTGAATAAGGATATACAGGGATGGAAAAAAATTCAGAGGGAAAGCTGAACACAAAGTAAATATATGTGTAGCAATCTTATTTGCATTATCACCCCTGATAAGCCATGCTTATGATTTTTATCTTCTTTATAGTTATTGTTAACTTCTCAGCATTTTAAATTCATTTTACTGTTTTTCTTGAAAAATACAAAATAAATAAAAAAAAGAAAAATAAAAAGTGCTCATCACTTTAGCCATCAGAGAAATGCAAATCAAAACAACTTTGAGATACCACCTGATACCTGTTAGATTGGCTAAGATAAAAGACACAGGTGACAGCCTATGCTGGAGAAGGTGTGGAGCAAGGGGAACACTCCTCTATTGTTGGTGGAAGTGTAAGCCTGTTCAGCCACTCTGGAATGCCTTATGGCAGTTTCTCAGAAAATTGAGAATCAATCTCACCAATGACCAAGCAATACCACTTCTGGGTGTATACCCTAAAGATGCACATTCACACTCTAAAGGCATTAGCTCAACTATGCTCATAGCAGCTTTATTTGTAATAGCAAGAACCTGGAAACAACCTAGATGTCCCTCAACTGAAGAATGGATTAACAAACTGTGGTACCTCTACACAATGGAGTAATATTTAGCAGTAAGAAAAAATGATATCCTGAAATTATCAGGCAAATGGATGGATTTGTAGAATATCCTCCTGAGTGAGGTATCACAAACCCAGAAAGATAAGCAGGGGATGTTCTCACTCATTAGTGGAATCTAAACAAACAAACAAACAAACAAACAAACAAGAAAAAAGTAAAGCATTCCCAAGCTGCAAACCAAAACCACTGAACAGCTTGGGATTAGAAACACCTTGGACTGACTCCTTGGATCCCACTCCCCCTAGAGGAACACCTGACTCACTCTTGAGTTTGGTGGGAGAATACTGAATCTGCCAGGAGTGGTGGCTGATGTAAGCAATATTCGGACAGTTGGACCTTGGGACTGCCTGCTGCCTGCCCAGGGAGGGGACAGGGAGATGTGGAGAAGAGAGAATGACCTGATGTGGTGGGAGGGGGAAGGGACCTTGAATAAGGATATGCAAAGATAGAAATTGTGACTTCTTTGTTCATAATAATAATAATAATAATAATAATAATAATAAAGTAAATTGGTTACTTTGTACTTCTTGTTTACTCAGGTACTAGTTTATCCTTCTAGGATATCTAAGGAAGTTGAAAAAGAGATAGTCGTAGTTTTAGTTTATCCATCTTGGGTCTGAAGAAGTTGAAAAAGAGGTTATTTATAGTTGCAGTTTTCTTTGTTATCAAATTTTTAAAAAAGATATTTATTTAAGAGATGTCAAATTCACAAGGTCAGAAAACATAAAATTAAAAATAAGAAGTTTTATGGTATATAAAGATAGATTTAGGATGAAATTGCAAGTTATGATAGAAAACAATTTAAGGATAAAACTTTGTTAATGAATATAAGATAAATAATATAGAACTTTTTCCAAATGTTCCAAGTAAAAATGTCATTTTTGTGATAAAAAGCTGAACTACCAATATCTAGAATGAAAGAATAGACGAGATTCCTGGGAAAATAAAGGAAGAGGAAGAAATAGCTATGTGCGTGCACGTGTGTGCGCGTACATACACACACACACACACACACACACACACACACACACACACACACACACACACACACACATGCCCAGAGACATAGAAGAAGCAGGATCAACAGCAGGTGACAAGATGAAGATTAATAAAAATTTGTAAATTAAAATTATAAGAACTAGTTAAGAACAAGTCTGAGCTAAAGCCAAGCTTTAATTATTTGCAGTATGCCTCCATGTCATTATTTAGGAGCTGTTCAGTAGGACAGAAAAAGACTTATCACATAAATTCTCTTGGCTGAGACTGTACCTCAGAGTTTGTATGGTCTCTACAAAGGCCTTTGTCTGTTATCCGCACCCATTGAAAAACGATTTCTTCAAGTTCTTTTCTCTTCTGTTTCTCCAAGTGCAGTGATCACCCTTCATGGGAGAATATTCTTCCTTGTTCTGCCTTCAGCTAAATCTTGGTTCTTATAAAATTTTTGAACTACTTCCAAAAGTTGAGACTCATTTATCTCATCAAATCTTTGTAGTTTCTGGAGATTTATGCTTATGCCTGGGGCCTACTGCATTAGAAAGGCAATATAAGTGGCTTTTTGGTGCTCAGTAGCATATGAGACTATGAAGATAAATGCCTAATATGTCTCACAGTGCTTTTCTAGAAATTCAGCAGATTTTTCAGGTCCAGTAGTGACCTGAGTTACCTTAAGTAAACTGGTAGGCCAACTAGCTATTTCTTTTATTTCTCCCAATAATGTTTGGCAAAGACAGCATCCAAATACTCTCTTATAAAGTTTTTATCAGCTTGATATGTAACAGTGGCTTTTCTAAAAATAGAGAGTTTTTGGTCTTCCAATTACACAATTTATTGGAAAAGACAAGGTGACATAAATAATTAATGGGAAAGGAGTTAAATTTCCATTTTTCCCCACCCATTATAACTGGGAAATTAATTTCTCTTTACTTTGAGCAACCAGCTGCCTAGAGAAGATTGGAAAGTATGTGCTTCCATGGACTATTTCCTTCTCCTTGCAGCAGATGTAAAATATCAGAAAGAAAATTTAGGTGAACTGTTTTGTTTAGGTCAGGTTTCTGAGGAGAGGGCACAAGTGTTAAGCCAAAAGGATATTACTCATAAAGAAAGTAATTGGCTATTGCAGAGAAACTGGTGACTACTACCAAGGATCAGGATCACTAGAATAGCCATAGCAATGGAACCAGGTGTCACAGTTGTAGCCAGAAAAGGAAAATCACAGAGGTAGCATGGCCTGTGAGTCTATGAAATATTTTGTGCACCATCTGGGGCAGTTGTAGCTGGGTTTTGGGATGACTCTCCTCTGTTCATATTTGTTCTGTTTTGCTAACCAACAAAGCTGGAAGAAATACACAAAGAGACACACAGGGAGATATTCATACAGAGATACACATAGTAAAGGCAAATGAAAATCAAGAATGACCACCACACATCCATACACCTACAGACCAAGGGATCTTGTAACATTTCACATAGATCCCAGAGACAGGCTCTATGGATAAGTCTAACCTGTCCTGTTGTGTCCTAACCAGATGGTGCCTATTATAGACTAAACTTACTTCCAGAGGTTTCCACACAAGAAGATTTTTCTTTTTTTATTTTTTTTAGGTGTCAGTGTTGGGATACCTTGCAGTGCTTGGCAGCAATCAAAGAAGATTTTCTTAGGGCCATGTAACATTTCATGTACCATGGCTCCTAAGAGTCATTTCCATCCAGGGCATTCTTCTCAGCTCCAGGATGTCTTGAGACCCCCCACAATTCTGGATTTAGTCTTTAAACACTAGAGGGATCTCCAAAATGTTATGAGTAGAATACCAGAAGTGACCACTCAGACACAGTTTATAACCACTTGAAAGTCTTTATTTCAGCTGGCCTGGACAACTCAAGGTATGCAGGGCTCTAGGTGTGGCCCCAAGTGTCCAGTGCATGGAATTTTCAATGGCAGAAATTACATTTGGCCATATCTCTCGGCAGCCATGGGGGACTTTACAGAAACAAGTAGTTTGAAAAAAGCAGTTTAACAAAAATCTAAATTAAGCTGTTAACTAGAGAGGTACCATCCTTACAGAAAGTTCGCCAGAAGCTAGGTTATTCTTGACCTTTGATTCCTAGAAGAGGGTTGAGTAATTTTCCATGTTCTCTGTCAAGGAGATTAAATTCTAGTTTAATAATATAGAATATAGAAAGTTTTGGACTCCCTTGTCCTGGAGCATAGTATCATTCTTAAAAATGGAAGGTTATCAATATATTTTATTGTTCTGGCATTCTTCAACTCCTTTTCATAATCAAAGACATATTTTCCACTGTAGCCCAAATTGTGGTCCTCAAAAGCTTAGAGTAACTTCTCAGAATTCTGGGGATGTATTTGTGAAGAAAATTCTCCATTACCTTACTCTAAATGTTTGATTAGCTTGTGCTGAGATCCATTATGAAACTTTCCTTGTGAGTTTGCCTGACTTTGGCTTTGTTGATATTTTCTAGTAAAAAAAAAAAAGGCTCATGTTTTATCACATGGTTTCTCTGCCTTTTCCCCCATTTTGGACAGAGGACCACTTACTGCTTAATGAATATTGCTGATAACAAATTGATCTCAACTCATCAATATTCTAATCCAGAATAGAATTTCTTTGGTCTGTTTGTCAACTCACACAAGAGAGTTGATTTTCCAATATCCCAAGCCCCATCATATTTCCTGCAAAATGTACAAAACAATCTGGAGATGAAATGGCAAAATTACTCCCCTAAAGCAATTTGTTCTAGATTCAAAATGCATTCCAAATTGCTACTTTGACATTATAAGTTTTCAAAAGCATGTTTTATTCTTTGCTCCTACCTCCTAAAGCCAGTAAAATATTATAAGCAGCAGAGATTCTTCTACATTCAGTGTAACACTTGCAGTCTGCTCTTTATAGCCTATCGCGGAATAAACCCGTCACTAATTGATATGTTTCAACTAAGATTTATTTTGTTATAAAAGAGCAAAAGGGAGTTTAGCAAAGCGCCGAATCCGCTGCTGTCCGTAGCTGCCGCGCGCTCGAGCCGGAAGTCCCGCCTCCCCTCTGCGCGCAGCCGCGCGCCGCCAGCGCGCGCTGCCCCGGAAACCTCTTCTTACT
>PVIH01029449.1:0-13633 GCA_004025045.1 Sigmodon hispidus
CATGATTCCACACATTTTATATAGATTCACTGTTTTCCTTTATAGCTGTTTACTATAAATGTATTAACAAGGAATTAATGTTAAATATTAGAACAATTCCTGAATAGTTTAAAATATACAAACTTCTTTGTCAAGTGTGTTTATTCATTGTGCTGAGAGAATAAAAACATGGGGGGAGGGAGGGAGAGAGAGATTAGTTTTTTTTAGTTTTTTGCTAGAAAAAAAGACCACTAGCTCAAATCTCAAACACGTAGGCATTTTTGGAGGGCAACAGTACTCATTTTTCTGACTGCCAGCTTCCCCATCACTCTGTATTCTCAGTCCTGGATCACAATTCTTCTCACCATGGTCATTCTGAACAGGAAGATTTGGGACAAATGCATGGGGACTGAGAACAGGGCAGCCTCACAGATTCTGACTCCAACCACTACCTTAGAAGCCCTGCAATCCTGTGTCCAGCCTAAAAGTTGCCCTCTTCAAAGAAAGGGAGGCCACTCTATATGATCTACAAATATAGTCTTCTAATCTGTGGGAACTCTTCATTTCATTCATTATTCATTCATTCATTTTGTTCCTCTTGCTATTTCTTATACTTAAGAAATTTTAATTTTTATTGATATCTTAATACATAAATACAATATATTTAGATTCTATTTGCTTCCCTGTATCAAACTCCTCCCCATCCCTTAATTCTGGAGAACCATATCATTCTCCTTCCATGTCATGTATTTGGGGGTTTTGTTTGTTTTTTCAAGTTAGGGTTTCTCTGGGAACTCCTGGCTGTCCTGGAACTGTCTCAGTAGACCAGGATAAACTCAGAGATCTGCCTCCTTCTGTTTCCCAAGTGCTGGAATTATAGGCATGAGTCACTATGTTCAATGCCATGTTATTTTTTTTTTCATAAGCCAGAGTCCAATTAGTGTTTTCCATTTACACATGCATACAGGCCAACCACTGGAGAGGGGATAATCTACCAGATGCTATGCCACTGAAGAAAACTGACCTTCCCTCCTTAAGGATCCTATAAATGACAAAGAAACTTGTGAATTCTGCAAGGGCTTCAAGCATCTTTCCCTAGTCCTGCTGACTTTATCTTATGCAGGTTTTATCAAACAATTACAGGTACTATGCCTCATAAGTGCAAAAACTCTGTCATACTTTCAACACTGTTTGCAGTGGTCCACCCCAATCTCTGCTTCTTACAGTCTTTTCCCCACATCCTGCTGATGTTCTCTGAGCCTTGGGGAGAATGGTTGTGATAAAGATGTCCAGTTTAGGCTGAGACTCCACACTCTCCTATTCTCTGCACTTTAACCAGTTGTGAGTCTGTGTATAAACCACCAGGCACCAGGAGCTTCTGTGAGGAGGGGAGAGCTGCCCTAGTCTACAGTATAAGGAAACCTGGTCAGACAATAGCTTAACACAAAGTCATGAATAGCTGTGGGTTCTCCCCATGGAATCCTAAGCCATGGGTTCTTGGTCAGCTTTACAGTACCACCCTCTTCACATTCTTGATAGCATCCTTAGACACATAAAAGGTTTACATTTTGATAAAATCTAACTTAACTTTATTTCAGTTGTTCAGGCTTCCAGTATTATATAGCAAGAAACAAGTTGTAGTCCAGAGTATTGAAATTCATGATTATGTTTAAACAACCAAACAAGGTTGCTGTCTTTCTGGTCTCAGGCAGAATGCACCACAGAAGGCCACTGGGACTCATTCTGTAGGGTATGGACTGTCCTTGATTATGTAGATGTCTTATTCACCTCCGGCTGCACAAACACTGTAGTCTGAAAAGTTCCAATCTCAGAGACAGGTAATGTTATCAACCTGCAGAGAGAGGAGATGTTGAAGAAAAAAACAAGAAGTCAGATTACAGATCTGAAGAGAATTTCCATTTATTATATAGGCTCAAGACTACAAGAGAGCTATCTGAAAAACCTATTTACAATGAACAGCCACACACAAGAAGCTGGATTTAAGTCATAGAAACATTTTGTTATATTTTGTGTTCTTATATTCATCATTAAACTAAGAATGACTTTTACAATAAATTATATCATATTAAAGTCTTTCAAGATATTAATGCAATAAAACACAAAATAGGAGGTCTAGAGGCAGATTTCTAGGCATCAAAACCGAGGTACCAATCAGGATGTGCATTTGGAAGTGGGCCAGTAACTAAAAGACTTGTGTATTTCCTTTGCACTGAGACACTTTAGGAGGGTTAGAACAGCCTGGTGACATGAGTGGCCTGTTCTAGGTAAGGCAGAAGGGCAGAGACAGCTTCACACTGTTGCCCCTGAGTCAGGTGCCTCATGTTCCCCTCCCAGACATCATGTGCACAATAATACAAAGTTTTCTTTATCTAAACAGCAAGGGTCTAGAAACATGCATAGCATCTCCATCCTCCAACATTAAGCATGGAAAAGAAAAACATATCAAGTCACAAAGCAGTGTCTTTTCACTGTAGCTTCTGGTCTACGGCAGAATTTCAAAACGACCTGCATGACCCATGTTCTCAGAACCTTATACACAGAACCATCAGGCACTGGACTGTGGGAAACATGGAGAGAGCACGTATATGCTTTTTTCTATCCCTTCCTGATAGCTAGGAGAGGGGCCTGATATGGAGACATGATTCTGTGCCCCTGTTAATCAGGATGGGCACAGTGGACTGATGTTTTATCTTCTAGACCTCCTGGAGGAGCAAACAGAGAAGAAAACAGATAATCCTGTGGGTGATATTTTCACATAGTAAAGTTTTGCCACTTGTGACTGTTTTTACTAATCAAATGTAAAAACAAATAAAGTCTCCCATTGGCCACATAAGGAACAAGCCTATGCTGAGAATTAAAGAACAAGACATATTTAGCCCCACCCTCCCTGGGGCAGTTAACCAGGTAGTAAACACTGTAGGGTTAGTTTGCTCATGAGACAGTCTGATATGACTGACAGAAAAAGTCAAGTATGTCTGGATTGTTATTAGTGGTTTGTTTGTTTTGTGACTTTCTTGTTTTTGATTTATTTATATTTTATAAGTTTGTATGTTTTTTGTGTACTCATTCCCCATTTATTCATTCATTTGGTTTTCCTGAAATCTCACTGTTGCCCTGGGTGTCTTGTAAATCCCCACATAGACCAGAACGGCTGGGACTAAAAGAGACTCATCTGTCTCTGTTTTGGAGTAAAGGGTGTGAACCAACACACCTGACATTATTTATTTATTTTTATACAAATTATTGCTAATATCTGGACTGCCCTTAAACGTACAGTGCTCCTGCATTAACTTATACATGTGTAGTGTTTTCTCCAATGTTTTCTTTTAAATTAAGTGATTAAAAAGTACCTTTAGGGGCAAAAAGATGACTCAACATTTAAGCATGCTCATTGCAGAAGCAGGAGAACAGGGTTCTCATGTGGGCCCATGTAGCAGTGGGAACATCTCCTGCATGCCTGAAACCCAGCACTGAGAGAGACAGAGACAGGAGGATCACTGGGGCTTTTCTGCTGTTAGGTAACAAAGGATGTGAACTCCAGGTAGGTCCAAGAGAGACTCTAACTCAAAGCACAAGTGAGGGATAGAGGACACTCACCACCCTCCTCTGCCTCCATGCAGGGTCCCTGCACACACTCATGACTCTTTCCATGTCCCTGTTGCTGCTCCCACCTCTCCTATACCTACCCCTATATTTCTGTTTATTATACACAAATAAAAATTTAAGTTATATGTTACCAATAAGAGAGCAAAAATTACAGACTAAAATGATACTGTGTTCTTCCAACTTTAAGGACCAATTCCATTCTATTTTCAGAAATTTAGATTTTTTTTATATTAGTTAACCATTAGATTATAAAGCATGGGCTCCTGAGGTACATGCCAGTGTGGTGTAAGCTGTGTCCCTCCTGCTTTTTAATCAGTAGGATGAAACCTATAGATTTATTACTGCAAAGGGTACCTGTGATAATAAGAGCTAAATGTAACTGGCACTTCTAATGAACTGTCTCAAGACCCAGTCTATGGCTTGGCTCTTCAGCTTAGCACATCCCTGTATATGTCTATGGGTCGAAGTCTAGAGGACATGGATTCTTACTGAATGAAGTGTCCCTGTATGCAGCCAATTTTAGATAAATTAAGGTGACTAGATGGTTCTAACAATTGGGCACAGAGAAGGCACAGAGGACTTATCCTGTGGAGACTAAAAAGCTCCCCATGTGGAATTAACTGAGGATCCTGCAGAGCAAAATCAGTGTTGTTAGAAGAAAGGATTGGTGGGGAGATACTGGCCGTACCACAGTTGCATTACACTCCTGGCAGGCTCAGAAATATTTTCCTCTACATCTTCTGTTCCCTTGGGGATTCCTCAAACAGCACACCACCCAACCCTGTCATCCCCACCATACTTCCCCAAAAGCCCCTGGAATGACCTTTCTACTGGCTTATATGCTCTAGGAAATACTTCATCAGTGTTTAATGGAGCAGGTTCTCAATGAAAGCAAACACTGAATGCAACAAGGGTGGATCAAAGCAAAGCATCAATACCAGGACCATGAAGCAGATCCATGAGTTCCAGCCTGGCCTAGGCGACATAGCAAGTTCAAGACCAGTGTGAGGCATATATTAGTCTATCACTTAAACCAACCAATCAATTAATCTAATAGTAAAGAATGATTTAGTAGTGAAAAAAAGTACATAGAGACATTCTCAAGAGTGTTAGTTTAAAAGCAAACAACACAAACCAGGCCAGCTTACATCAGGGACTGCAACTTCCGTTTCATAAGGATGTACCCTAAATGGGGGGAGAGTTAGCGAGAGAAATTGGTAGAAAAATATAACATATCATCAGAAACATTGAAGATATTTTCTCCTAATCAGAGATATTGTTTCAGTTTTTGATTGAACTATCCCCTGGTAACATTGGGTAATTCTTACCTATACTCTGACAGAAAAAAATTTTTTTTATTGTCTAGTATATTTATTCACAGCACCAAATTTAATAAATTGTCATTGTTGAATTATTGTTCACTGTGACCCAAATATCTAAAGTTTTTAATGAGCTCCTACAGACAAGTCCTTGAAAAGAAATGAACAAATATAAAAGAAGAAATGAAACAGACTGGCAATGTTTTACTGAATTTCTAAATATTTCTCCCTTTTAGACACCATGTGATGTACAACCCAGGCTGGCCTCAAACTTGGAATTCTAGGATACCAGGCACATGCAAGTAGAGTTAGGTTAAATAACCATGTCAGATTTATAGGATCTGAACAACCAAAGAGGGACATCCCAGAGTTTAACAGGATAATCTAGATTCTTACTTTTATTCATTTTTTTTTTTTTTAGTTTTTTAAGATATTGTTTCTCAGAGTAGCCTTGGCTATCTTTAAATCTGCTTTGTGGGCCACTTTAGCCTCAAACTCGCTTTCCTGCTTCTGTCTCCCAAGTGCTGGAACTAAATCCATGTGCCATCACAGCCAAGAGACAGGCAAATTCCTGTTCCCTATTTTCTTCCCAGTATCATGAAACAGGTCTGTAATGGACTCATGAATGGTGTTTTCAAAAGTCCATGGTTGAAGTTCAACATGGGGAACAGACTCCACAGAGAGAAACATTGTGTACAGTTGCACAACTCATGGAAAGGTCTATATGGGTTGAGATGAAACCTTCTAATAGTCTGTTCCATCATTAGTCAGAGGGCTTCATACCAATGTCACACCTGTCACTTTTAGTAAATATGTTACAGAACAGTCAACAGTATCAACACTGGAGAAAAGCAAGGTTACAGGCTGGGAAAAGAGGGAACACATCACAAGTCTTACAGTGACCTAGGCCATGTGACTTCAAAGCAACTGGGGCATATGCACTTCTTTAAAAACAGTCAAAAATAACTTTTGGGGACAGTTATAAAATTACTTACTGGTGATAGTCCAAGTGTACATAAGCAGTGCCAGCATTGGTAGCAGCAGCAAGGCAGGGATGCAGATGCCCATATGAAAATCCTTAGTATGGTTCTGTGGCTTCCATGAAGTGGTACCTTCCTAAGAAAACAGTAATAAATCAGTAGCAATAAATAAACAGCAGCAAACACAGGGGACACAGTAAGAGAAACAAAAATCACATGCTTGTCCTTAACCTAGACTGTGGGTTCTAGAGCTTCATCCTTACTGACCTGTGTCTTGTCTGCAATGTGCAAGAAGAACAAAGAGTTTGACATGGGATCAGGCAATGGAACTCCAAGACAATGTGAATTCAGTGTCTTTGATGATGACAGAACATGTTCTATGCTCCTGGTCTGGTCTTTCATCACGGACCCTACTTGTCTTGTAAATGCAACTCAAGATTCCACATATTTATAAACATCTGTAACAAATGTCACCATGGAAAAATACACACACTCTTAGAGAGACTGAGTACACTATATTAATGTTTTGGGAATACACTTTTGTACTAAATATGAATGAATGTTATATGTAATATATTATGCACGATTGATATATATATGTATTAATAGTTAAAGTATCAGAAAAAAATTAATTCAAAAGAAAACAAGGGATTATTTTCATTTTTTTTGTTTCTGTTGATATTTGCTTTATGACCAATTATGTGGTCAATTTTGTAGAAAGTTCTATGAGGAACTGAGAAATATGTATATTCCTTTGCATTTGGGTGGAAGCTTCTGTAGACATCTATTAAATCCATTTGCATCATAACCTCTGTTAGATTCTTTTTTCTCTGTTGAGTCTCTCTGTCTGCTTGACCTATCCAGGGGTGAAAGTGGGGTATTGAAGTCTCCCACTATTATGGTGTGAGAATAGTGGACTCAAAACAAACAAACAAGCAAGCAAAAAGCAAAGCATGCCCAAGCTGCAAACCACAACCACTGAACAGCTTGGGAACAGAAATGCCTTGGACTGACTCCTTGGATCCCACTCCCCCTAGAGGAACATCTGATTAAGTCTTGAGGTTGGGGGGAGAAAACTGGATCTGCCAGGAGTGAAGGCTGAACTAAGCAATATTAGGACAATGGGACCTTGGGGCCGCCCTCTGCCTGCCTTGATGGGGGGATGGGGAGTTGTGGAAAAGAGAGAATGAAGAGAGAATGACCTGATGTGGTGGGAGGAGGAAGGGACCTTGAATAATTATATACAAGGATAGAAAGTGTGACTTCTCTATTATAATAATAAAATAAAAATAAATAAATAAATAAAAAGAAAGAAAGAAAACAAGGAAGAAGTATTTAGAAGGGATTAGAGAAGGTTGAAAATACAAGAAACAATACAATCATATTTAACAACATTCTAAAAATAGTAGGAAGACTGCTCCTGGGTGCAGCCTGATTAACATTCCATCATCAGACAGCAATGCAGACTCTCCTCATAGTGCCTGGTGCAGGTGATCAGGGATCACCACACACTGAGATAAGCAGGAAACAGGCTGGGCAGCAGGTGAGGCCCCTCTAACAGCTCAGCATCAACCTACCAACCCTAAGCAGAGCCCATCAGATGGGGTTAACTGTCAGGAAGGCCAAGAGCCTCATCTCCAGAGTCACAATTCCAGCTCCTCTGCCTAGTGAGGGAGACCATGGACAAGTTAGTTCAGCTCTGTGAGCCCTGACTCTAATCTTCAAACAATGCGTTCAGTGGGATCTCAGGAAAGGAATTCTCAGGTACTCAGACAAACACTATAAAGAATATAGAATAAAATTAAGGCTTTTTTATTGATTGTTTTGTATTGTTCTTATGGGTCTCCTATATGCTAGGCTGGCCTGGAACTCACTAGTTTTCAATGACTTGAACTTCTGATCTTTCTTGTACACCACCTGAGTGTTTGGAATTTATGTGTGTCCAATAAATTCACATAAACATTTACATCCTAACATTTCCTGATTATGAATGATAGTAATGCTTATGCATTATCATTCATCTTCAAAAATTTTCCTCAAACTGTTCTTGAGATAATGGTCAGGATGTTGATCTATTGGTTCAAGATATATATTGGTGTGGTTAGATATGGGGTGCACCCTTTAACTCCAGGTCCTGAGAGGTAGAATCAGGAGGGACAGGAGATCCAGATCCTTCCCAGGTATACTTTTAAGATAGTGTGAGCTCAAATGGGATTGTGTCTCAAAACAACTCAGCCAACAAAAACCACTCTGAAAACAGGACCAAGTGCTACTACTGTGCATTTGTTATGCGTATAGGGACAGCTTGACATCTAATGAGTCCTGATCTTGCTACAACTTATTTTGCATCTTCCTCTAAATTATTCCTCCTTGCTGCTAAGCAGGACTGTGTCTCGGGCAACTGAGGGCAGGAACAACCTCAATATGCAGTGATGTTTTATCTGCTCAGTCATCATAAGTCAGCTCCCTTAGCAACATGTACTTAAGGGTTTCTGATATTCAAGAAGTATATACACATTCTTTCCATGTCTGCCAGAACACTAATGTCAATTAGGTCATCACATTTTCAGTGTCAAGCTGGGCATGAGACACAGACCTGTAAACCCAGTACTCAGGAGGCAGAGGCAGGAAGAGTGTGAGTTCTACTCCAGCCTGAGGTATGAAATAAGATGATGTCTCAAAGAATGGAGGCGGTTAAGGTCACTTTCACTCCTTTTATTTCAGTCTTGAAAGACAGAGGCAGGAGGGGCAAGAGTTCAGGGTCATCCTCAGCTATGCAGTAAGTTCAAGTTCAGTGGGACTACATGAGATCCTTCTTAAAAAATCAAACAAACAAATCTTACTAACAGCATTTATGTGTTATATTTTGACTGTTAGTAGGTATGAAGTCATCAAGCTATTTGGCCCTATATAGATGTCTCCATCTTGTCTTGAGATTTTTATTGGTATTTGGTTTTCTTGGACAGTTCAAACCCAGGCAGGGCCTTGCACATGTTAACAAGGTCTCTGCAACTTCCAACAGCCAAATAATCCTCACAGCCTTATATATGGCCTGGTTTTTTCTTACATAAGTCACAGGTCTGCACTAATGACACATGCTAAAACAAATATTGTTTTTATCCTGGAGTCAAGAAAGAAAAACCCTAGTGATACAATACCTTTTTCTATTACTAGAGATGGAGCACTGGCAAGAATTTTGTAACTGGAGCTTCTTAGATAAATCTCAACTTTACTATTCACAAAGTCTAGCAGAAACAATTACACAATATCAATGCAGAGGACATTGACGACTTATGCAGATATTTGTGTATGGAAGAAGATGTCATCAATGAACTCTACAGAGACTAGTAGTGGACAGGAGCACAATATGAAGGGACTGTAAGTAAACATCTTGAATTCACATTCTTTGTATCAATCAAACTGTTTCTATTTTGTTATTTTTACATGTATGAGTTTATTTATCCTTAGTTTTTGAGACAGAAACTCACTATCTTGCCCAAGTTGCCTAAGTTAAAGGCTAGCCTCAAACTTTTGATCTTTGTATTAATTTCCTGAGCCCTATGTATAAGAAATGTGTGACTGTGTGACTCTTTTTCTTTCTTCTTTTTTATGCAAATATCTCTAAACTAATTTAAGAGACAAGATCTTTAAACACAAATTATTTTCCGAAAGCATGGGTGATAAGTTAGTGAGAAATATGCTTACAGTGTAATTTTTCCATGAATCCTCTGAGGATGTCACAGTGTAAATCCAATCTGCACAAAAACAAGAAAGAACAATATAAATACAAGAATTTAGACTTTTTCTTCATCTGTAAATATTAGCCACAAGGCCAATGGGTCTTTTACCACGTGAGTATTAGAGTTTAATATGGTAGGAGATTCACTGACAGTAATTTCTCATCAGTCAGATACTAAAAGTATTTTTGTAATGTCTATTTTATAAGGAGAAATCTACTGTTATCATTCTTAATATATGTCTGTGAAGGATACACACAGTCCTCTTTCTGGTGATATCTAAAATATCTAAGGGCTGTAATGTCCTGAAAGGAGCCCTTCACTGCATTTTTACAGGTAAAGCAGCAGATATCACATGACTCCATATTTTTAATCTTAGCAAATGACAAGATCTCAGCTGACAATGCACAGTGTTCACACAATGAGTGGAAAGTCTAGAGTTTTATGGGAATTTTCAACTACTGCTAAAATTGGCATTATCCAACCTGAATAAAATTGGATGATTCACAAACATCCTCACTTTCACATTACTGTGCTTGCATTATTCTCCCAATGAAAGCTCTTCCAAGGAGCCAAAGGCAATGAGTAGGATTAGACAACATCTACAGGATAGGCTCTGAGATTTTGGTTCCTAAATAAGACCTTCCAAATGTAATGACATAGAACCTGGCAGTTAGAGTCCTTCTCTCTCATTCCTGAATAGAGAAAAGATCCCTCAGAAATCTACATCACAACATTGTGGGACCACTTTTTAGTGGTCTCCAGAGATCCATCAGAGAGCCACCAACATCACATGTATACTCAATGTGAAGAAACCTAGTGCTCTGCATGGAGAAGTCCAGATGCATGCCTAGTGTATTAAATTACTACCCTATGCATCTCTCTTCGTAATGACCCCTGTGCTTAGGATCTGTGTTAAATATCCATGATAAACCTTCACTCATCACATTGACTATCCCTGGCATTTTTTTCATCAAACAAGCCACACAGCCTGTTGGCCTGAATAAACCTTCATGATGAAAGGGACTTTTGGACAATACTGTGGGGTACAATGTAGCTGTGCCTCTGTCCCTGCCAGCACTGAGAAGTCAGATCTGTATTGTTGCAGAGGGTCCTTGCTCCTCAACACCAGCTCTATCATGATCTGATCCTTCCAAGGGGATAAGGAAGGGAACATAGTTACCTGCAAGAGTATAGGATGGGGTTTCTGTCACCTCAGCTGTTGTCTGATCTGGAGAAAATGTAGTGGGTTCTGGAATGAGACAGTGCAAGAACTGTTTCAGCTTTAGAGGTTGGCCCCACCAATAAAAGAAATAAAACCTACCATCAACTCCCACCATATCTCCCCACACTTCTAAGCAAGAATGGTGACTTTCTTCCCATTTTTATATCTGCTGAGTCCTCTGAGAAATGAATCCAAAGACAGACACTCTCTCCCACTGTCTTACTATCGTGAGCAGGGGAGATCTGTGTTCTAATGTTTAGACAGCTTTATAAAGATTCAGAATTATTTCACACTTTCCATTCTAGACTCCTGAACTTCTCTGGTGCAGTTAATATTAACACATGGAGAACCAGACACTCAGTTAGGAGTACAACTTATCAAGACAAAGTTCATTTCACCTTCTAGAAATGGGACCTAGAAGTTTGTCAGTACCCTCTTTACTGCAGCCCTTATTCAAGCCCCAGATTATTCACACTTCTTTACATGGAGATGGGCTCACCAAACAGCATGGAATAGATGGAACATTTTATCACTGAGTTATTATCAAGGGAGCATCATCACTCAAATGATGGATCCTACACTGCTGCCTGTCCTGTGCTCAGCAGGTCTTCTTCTTCTTCTTCTTCTTCTTCTTCTTCTTCTTCTTCTTCTTCTTCTTCTTCCTCTCTCTCTCTCTCTCTCTCTCTTTCTTTCTCTTTCACTCACAGCTTGGTTGATTAGTCATGTGACTGAATACGACAAGGTCTCCTTTCCTCCACTCATTCCTTTCCTAAGAGTGATTTCCTGTGCTATTTGACTCATCTTCCATTTCTCACCAAAGGCTTCTACATGGAACACTCTAGTGAAGCCTGTGTTTCCTTTTCTTCTTGGAGACCCTACTATGTTCTCACCCATAGCTCACTTCATATGGACAGATGAGCAGTTGACTCAGAAAGTCCTCATTCCTGTATAAGAGAGTTTGTCTTTGAGTATGTTGGGTTTTCCCAGAGAGGAATTTCTGAACCTAGACTTCCTCGTGGGTCCTTGGAGTCTTTCTCCATCCCCTGCCTCACTACAACCAGATTCTTACATGTGAACAGCACTCCCCTGTTATACACTACTTTTCTACTTCACCCTGGCACTCAAGCATGTAAGAGCTAACAAGTGAACAACACAACATGATACCAAATTCAGGTCTTAAGAAAAGACAGCATGCACTGACTTGCTTCCCCAGCCTTGGTCAATTTCTCCACTGCTCTTACACTTCACACCCCATATGCCATGAGAAGTATCTGGGATAACTAGTATGAGCAGACCAAGTGGACAGGAATCTATCTGTCCCTTTTTTACAATAGTCAGAGTGTTTGCATTGTCCCTGGACTGGACATTCAACCCTCAACTGCAACAATTCAGAGATGAATCAAAATAAGGTTACCAAAATACCGCCAATAGGTCATATAGACTCATCAAACAACCAACACTTCTCTTTTAAATGTTAGGTTTTAGTGAAGAGGATAGTTTAGCCATGTTCTTCACACTCAGCCTATGAGCTCATTCTCTGATACAGGCCAAGTCTAGCAATTGAAAGTTTTATCAGTATTAAGAGATCTCACAGTTCTTCAGTGTATGCAGTTGCCTAGAGCAAAGTGATGGTTCTCACAAATCTTATGCTCTATATGCCTAGGTATACCCTAGAAGCCTCTGAAAATTGGTGTGTAGCCCAATCCTTCTGGGTCCTCATCCTTGAAAGCACCCACAGACCAATGAGAAGCCATAGAAATACACAGAACTCTCACATAGCTCTAACAATTCTCTAATACTCTAACAAAATACTGTGTGGCTTCTTCTCTTGTCAGAATGCAGCCCAAACTCAGTAAATGGTCAGGCTTTAGGAAGCTGAGATTCCCACTAACACCTATCATTTGACTCTTATATGGAGATTTGAACACAAACTTGCCTTCAGGATAACAAAATTCCTCCATCTGTAAGTCAACTTACTAACCATTTATATTAAATTTACCTGTTTGAAGTATGAACTACATGGCCTCACACAAAAGCATGAGAATGCTAAATCATTTGCAGAAACCTTCAATATCTATGTGTGTGTTTTCATCCCCACAAAGGACTTAAATTGTACTTTTCATTCTACATGAATAAATAAAAAGATCCTGAAAAAAAGTTTACAACACTTCTATTGCCTCTTTATAAGGATGGTATTGTGATATCTTACTAGTGAGGGTGTGGGAACAGTATAAACCTTCCAAACTGCCATGCTTATGCCAGAGGTCTGACTATGGAGTCAGAAGAACCAGCTTCCAACTAAATGAACAGGAACAGTGCTGAGCCAATTTCTGTGTTCATAACTTCCAGCATTAACTTTGTGAGTAACAGTTTCTGTTACTATAAAAATAGAGACAGGTCACAGTTATAACAGACATAGTTTTTGGAGAATTGGACACTCCAGTATAAAGCTTGTAGCATGCATCCTTATGCACTGACAAATGTTAAATGTTAGCTTCACTGCACTATGGCCACAGCAGGAAGGCGCAATTTCAGGATGGATGTAAAGAGTGAAGGGTCTGCACACTAGTGAGTGGGTCTGTTTATAACCTGCTCTGCTTAGTTTTCTGATCCAGTCTCAAGTGTAGCCAGAGGCCTGAGGGCAACACAACCCACCCTGGAGTGAGCAAGGAGAGATAAGCTAGCAGAAGAATAATCTAGTCAGAAGATTCCAATGAGAACAAACTAGGAGAGAAGCCTCCAGCTCAGGAGTTTGCTCTCCTTGCT